>PNEQ01024427.1:88966-105747 GCA_003012365.1 Medauroidea extradentata | reverse complement strand
TTAGAAATACCCCTGCGCCTAACGTAATATTGGACTCGTCCAACCGGCAACCTCTGCAGTGTAAATTCTTTAAAACTTCTAATTGTTAAAATACTTTTCTTTATAATAACATTGCTTTCTAGATTTTTCATTTAACAATATTAAAATAATTCTCTGTTATTAATGTAATTTAAATGCACGTAACGTAAAATATTGTCTGACATAAAATTTTCAAAACATAAAAATGAGCATTCCAAGCAACCTTTTTGACATTAATCATCAAGCCTAAATTTTATACAAATTTTCCAAGTGCTTTGTTTATATGTTGTAAGTGTTTTTGTGTGAACGAAGTTTTGGTGCGCTCAGCAGCAAGGTCGCCCTGAGCCCGCCAAGGCTTCGGCAGTTGACTACTGGCGGCGTGTAGAGGCGGTTCGGCTACGGTCTCCCGGGCACCAGCATCTCTTTTGTCTTATCATTCACTGCAATAGTCGTTGTCTGTCTTTGTCTGGAACAGTAATTTAACGTAATTTATGTGCCCGGGTTAACCCCTCTCCCCTGTCGACTCGTTCCGCACCCAGGGGCTTTTCATACCGTAATTTTCCACTTCCCACCACGTGGGAATTTTACCGCGTCGCTTACCGGACGGGCCAGGTCCGGATCCGTTTCATACATCGCCAGGATTGTGTTTGTACTGGGAGACCGATGTGAGTAAATAATAACGCCTTGCCTATATATATCTGTGTTATTATTGACTTCGCTGCTTCACGGTGTTTCAGGGCACGGGACCCTACAACCCGGTGACGTGTTTATATGGGTGTACAGGTGCCCGAAATCCCTGGGGTGGGCCATAACACTCCCCTGAGTAAGTGTAACGGCGGAGGACGAGGAGATTTTGAAGCCAGCCGTCGGCCACACGACCCTGAGATAACTCCACTCGTAACATCTGAGTGCCGGTTCTCTGCTAACCGGCTGGCGCCTAGTCGGGAACGATCTTAAAGCAAGCTAGTATTTTCTCATCACCATCTCCTCCACCCTCGTCCCCGTCAATACGTATCTTAAGAAATATTTTTCAGAATTTCTTCGAGCTTGGTACATGTATACTACATACAAAGCTGACATGACTTTTGTGCATTTTGTTTATAATGTGTTCATATTTACTAGATGGCTGCCAATTAAATATATATTTTAGCACAGTATTCCATGTCTTAGGACGTATTTGTAAGAATTTCAACAAACTTGGTACACATACACTGCATACAAAGTTTATTTCACGACAGTGATGCATTACTGTCGACTAGGCGTTTGTTGCGAATGTCGACCAGGAGTCCATAAAAGTGGAGGAAATCTGCGCCAATAATGGGCTTGGACACGTCAGCCACTACAAAATGCCACACGAAATCCAACTATACTCTATTCGCAGCAAATGGCTCCACCATAGCGATGTATGGATTTGTGCCATTCACATTGGATGTTAGGCTCAGGCAGGATTTTCAGAATATCGTACATAAAAGTCAGGTTGTTGAGACCTATATGTGTACAAAGATTAATTAAATTCGGTACACTGGTTAAAAAGTCATCCCCTTTCATATTTTAAAAATAGCTGCCGTTTTAATATTTTTCGATCAAGCTAGAGATCTAAAGAACTGTACTTAAGAATTTCATAAAACTTGGTATGTATATACTACATACAAAGCTGACTTGTCTTTTGTGTATTTCGAAAACAAGAGTTGGGAGGATACCAAGATGGCAGATGGAAGTGACGGGCAAATATCAGCCGACAAATTTTTATTTATTAAATTTTTAGTATTTTATTTCTTGGGGTTATTAAAATTTTTATTGGGATTTCTTAAATATATTCGGAAAGTTTTAAAATTTCGGAATTAGTATTTAGGAATTTTGGGTCATGCTCAATGGTCAATATTGGTGGTCAAGGTCATTTGGGATGGTGATCGGCTGCTGTGACATTATCCAAGATGCGGCTGGCACCAGGCAACAAATAGTACCACCTATTTGACTCCTTCCACTGAGACCTTCACAACCGTACTACCAGTGTTATGACTCTTTGAACCATGTTTTGGACATACACCGTTATGAGCGATTGTTGCTTAGTCGCTGCATCTTAGAATAGGGTTTAGATTATCAAAAAATTAGTTTGATGCATGTGTATTTTCAGGCAATATACTTAACAGTATTGTGTGAGATAACTTTTAGTATACACTCTAACAATTTTTTTGTTACTGAAAATAATTTTTGTTTTGTTTCAGGCTCGACAACTTTGAAGAAAGGGTTCGATATTAAAAAGCACGAGGACTGGACAATCTCATTCGAATTTGTTTGGATAATGGCTTGTTTTTCGTAACTGTAGCCATTACCGAAAAAAATAATGCTGGCCATTGTGTAAGATACGTGTTGTTATTAATCACCAACTCGGGTTGAGGGACATAATACACATTCCTGTTATTTGTTAACAGAGTTTATTATTGGGAAGGTGATGTTTAAATAATAATTTTATTTTTTGTTGTTTGTTACTCATTTAATTGTTCTTAAATATATTTGTTACATTTGTTGTGTTGACAAATTATTACTGGTTATATTGTTAAAACATAAACAATAAAAATTGATACTATATTCTGTACGAATACATTATTTAATTAGCTCCATTTTGTCCTTCATTAACACAGTGCATGTGAACTAAACATATTAAACATATGAAACGTAAAAATTTGGACAAGAAAAATATCCAATCAAAATAACTCATATCCTATAAGTTCACTTGCATGGTTGTAGAATATTCCACCTTTTTGCCGTGGAAACAAGCCCATTCTCAAGCTTCTGTGCCATGGAGGCTCTTCTCCTTAACATATCCTATATTCCTCTCTCACAACTACTTTTTTCTTAGAAAAAAAATTTAATTTGTTTTTGTCATATGTAATGAATGGTATTAATATTCTACTTATCCAAACCAAGATAATATAATAAAAATTAATTTCTTATAACAATTTACTGTGAAACAGGTGTTATACATAAACGATTACTTCAGTGCTTTGAACATAACCACGAAACTGATTAAAAATGTGTATGTACCAGTAAATGTTTTTTTCCCCCTTTTTGGCTCCCCCGTTTTTATCTTTCTTTATCTGTGTCTATGTTAGATATATTTTTCCCTATCAATTTATACATATGTATGATGCTAGACTCTTTGGTTTGTTACAATTGTACAGTTTAGGTCACAGGTCAAACCACTGTGAAAGAATTACTGTAAATTACATATTAAGAACTTACAATTTTGTACGGTATCGTTTATAGCCTACTTTCCGAAGGAAAAAAAGTAGGCTTATGAGATCACCTTCCTGTGTGTTCCTAAAAACATTTGAACCAGTTGACCGAATTTCATCAAACTTTGTACTCATATAGTACTTAGTAACCTCACTTGATCTTTGTATATTTAGTTTATACCCTGTTCATATTTTCAAAATGGCGGCCATTGTAACATTTCTCGATCGAGCTAGATAACTAAGGATCAATATTTTAGAATTTCATAAAATTCTGTACACATAAAGAACATAGTAAGATGTATTGACTTGCTTGCGTTTATGTAGTGCACACAGCTTCGAAATGGCGGTATTTTTATTTTTATCATATCATATGTAAGGAAATATTTCATCGAGTTCCATCACACTCAGTATATACATACCACATAGTGTGCTACCTCTACTTTTGTGTATTACTATATTCACATTTTCAAAATGGCGCTCATGTTTATATTTCTAGCATAGTATGACATATCTCAGTATGTTTTTTTTTTTTCAGAATTTCATCACACTTGGTACACGTACCTTTCTAATATAGTTTTTAGGTCTAAAAATAAAAATAATGTATGTGATTAAATAGAAAATTAATAATATAAATTGTTACTAAAGGTGGGGATGGAGAAGATGGGTACTCAAGCTTTAAAAAAATGTATTTTCACAGGCGTTTATTGAAACATAATAGCCTATGTGTAATTTATTCGGTAATAGTGACCACAGTTACTGGATTTTAAATGTTTTTTCCTTGAAACTGTAACATAGAATTTCTATATGACAGATTTGGAAGTTCTGATATTAAGTGTGTTAGTTAATTTTTTGTTGTAAAAGTAGTAAACGGTTTAGCTGTGGTAGTAAGAAACTATAAGCTAGGCATAATTTTGTTTTAAAATTTAAAGTATTTGCTATGAGAAAATACTTCTAAATATTACATCTGAGGGTTTAATTCCTACTAAAAAATCAGTATAAAGGTTACTTAGGCTTTGAAAGGAGAAGTCGACCAGGTTCCTAGGTCGACCAGCAGGCGACACACATAAGCACGTAGCTAAAGAACAGAAGCCTTGCTGCTATACAAAAGGAGAAAGAATAACAGAAAAACTTTATCAGCGAAAAGGAACGTTTTGGTAGAGTACTTTTGGAATAAATCATCGTGGAAAATGGGCTGACGGAATGAACTTCTTGGAAGATAGAAGAGACGCATCGGGTCAGGTTTGGTATGTTTTAGCCAGAAACCCGACTAATTAGACAGCTGACTCCACCGGAGGAAGATGCCGTTCGAAGATTTTTCCCGAACTTCCCTGAGAAGTTGGAACAGCTAAACCTACGCCCGACCCGACGTTCCAGACTTCGCACACCACGTCCAGAGGGAGGAAACTCATCGCTGTCGACAATCGTATAGGATCTTCGCCGGCGCTGCTAGGGTCTGGGTTTGCAGACCTGTTAGACAGTTGAGAGTTACTATCAATTATTCTATACCACGCACACTTCGTCAGACGACGTCCCTGGAGGACCGTCTCTGTGTAACATTTGCTATAATTATATTGTAATATGGTAACCGAGCTTCTACAAGTACGGCATGCTACGGTAAGGTCCCTCCCAGCCACGATAAATACTTGGTAGATTCGAAGCAAACAAATATCACGTGAGAAAAATTCAACCAGAATTAACTTTGTAAGTGCCGTGGTTGGAATCGTCTTACCCTGAGAATAAGAAGTCTTGTGTTTTGGTTGGATTGATGAAGTTGGAGCAAAGATGTTTAACAGAAGAATTTTTGCAAGAAATGGTTTGTTACGAATTTGGCCTGCTAGTAGTCTAGGACCTGGTCTTGGTAATTTTGAAATCCTGGTAATGACATTCAGTTATACTACAATCACCTAAACACTACAAATCAATCACTCAAATATCCTAATTTTAAACTCCTCAGGCGATGTTACCTTGTCCAACCCAGACAAATCAATCATTTTGTTTAGTATGATTCCTTTCTAGCCATTCAAAAACATAATAAATATGAATAATAATATTTTTTAATGAATTATTTAAAAGATGAAATATCTGATAGCCTGGTAGTGCCATCTTGAACTTAACAATTATCTTGGAATTATATGACTGAAACTTGGTCTAATAAACCAAAGTATATATGTATTTGTACAGTTTGTCACATCTTGCACATTATATATTACAAAGCGTACTTCAACTCGAAGAGCTAGTTTATTGACTGGCGTTTTTTTTTTATGTGACAAAATATGCAGAAGTAGTATATTTTAGTCGACAATCTGGCATACACGTATTTTTAGACCACATTCAATCAGTGAAAAATACTTTTGTACTGGTATAATGCTAGAATTGCATTCTGTACAAAACTGCTACAGTTAACCTCTAAAAATTTCCATAGCAGTAAGTGATTGCAAAGTAAAACTTCTACGACACATAACCACTACTTTTTTCATTAATCGAGAGTTTACTGTATTAAATTATATTTAAAATGTAAAAATTGTACATGTTCAGATGTGCTAAAAATTACACGTAAATAATTTATTCCATGCCTGAGTTATATTCTTCTGGCAACATTTTACATGACAAACTCTTCCAGACATATCGTTCAACAATAGGCCTATACCATTTTGAATTCGTAATCGTTGTTCAACATTCACTGAAGCTCCTTACAACATATCGTCATTGCCTGTGAAAATCCTATCTGCAAAATTTGATAATGTTAAGAAAAGTAAGAAAACAAGGTCGCATAATATTGTTAGTGTTTGGGGTATTAGCTATCTCAAAACAACATTTACTAATTCATTTGTATTAGTCTGTAAACTTTATGTACAATTACATACACAAATATATTAAGAAGTCTGTTTTATTACAACCAATGACACAAAGGAGGTATTTCACCGGCAACGACGATATTTTCATTTGTGTATGCATGTAAGAGCCCATGTTTGTTTACTTTTTGCATGTGCTTTCCTGTTCTTAGTCTGCTGGCAACTGTCTACCCTGCTCCCGAGCACAGAGACCCGAGTATATCCAGCGATAAGATCGAGTTGAATACTTAGAGATTCTTGACACTGATAAAGTATACTCGCAAGAGGTTTACGACCAGTTTTAGAATACTGTCTATTGCATAGAGTAGATCGAGTAAAGTTTTCGTAAACTCCGTAGGTCATGCATTTAAGTAAAATAAAATTATTAAAAATTAAAAATAATTTTAAAAGTTCAGATACATATTTTTTAATTAAAGAAAATAATTAGTTCTTTAACATTGCTATCCCAAGCCTCAATCGGTTACCCCCAACATCTTTGGGTCACCCAGTCGTTTTGAGAAGCCATTGCTATCAATTGCCTTTCACGGTTATTTGCTGATTTTGGGTGGGAAAGTACGACCCGAAGAGGTAGCATTGGGAAGGTGGTCCGTGTAAAATGATATGGTTATGCAAAACCACAACAGTAGCTTGTTGGATGTGGTAGGTGTTGGATACTGTTCACCAGTAGATGGGTTATGAGGCTCCGAGGACAAGAGGGTTGAGGGTGCAGAGCTGTGTCCGCCATCTTCGATGATGTCATCTTGCCGCCATCTTAGATTATGTCATCGTCGCCATCTTGTTTCCGGCGGCCATCTTGTTTCTGGTCGCCATCTTCGATTTTCATTTTCTCTTGCTCTCTCATTCCAATCGTAATTTTTCCTGCTCCCTCATTCCACTAATAATTTTTCCTGCTCTCTCATTCTACCCAATCGTCTGCTGTAGGCAGCCATCTTATGTGTCTTATTTCCGGCCACCATATTTAATTTTTAAATTCCGGCCAATTTTTAACATTCATTTGTTTACATGTTCTAGAGGCCGCCATATTTAAGTATAATTTTCTCCTACTCTCTCACTCCAGTCGTAATTTATCCTGCTCCCATTCTACCAAATCATATGTTGTAGGCAGCCATCTTGGCCGCAATCTTGGCACACCATATCCGCCATCTTGGTATGTCAAATCTCTCATCTGGTTTTTCATTTTCTCCTGCTCTCTAATTCCACCCATACATTCCTCCTGCTTTCTCATTCCACTCATACATTCATCCTGCTCTCTCATTCATCAGCTCTCCAGCTATAACTCTCATCTCCTATTCCTCCTGCTCTCTCATTCCAATCATTCTTTCCTCCTGCTCTCTCATTCCAGTCATACTTTCCACCTGCTCTCTCATTCCACCCATACTTTCCTCCTGCTCTCTCATTCATAGGCTCCCCAGCCACAAGCCTCATCTCTCATTTCTCCTGCTCTCTCATTCATCAGTTCTCCAGCTACAACCATAATGTCCCATTCCTCCTCCTCTCTCCAACTCCCCACCCACCGACCTCTTCCTGTTTCCCATTGTACATTACCTTGGTAGGGGGTGTAGTAGTCGGCAGCCATCTTTGTTTCCGATTTACTCACTTGATTCATCTTCTCCAAGCGACATATGTGTTTAAGGACGACATGGAATGTAACATAGACAGGACTCTCGCCCCTATAGTTACTATTATTTTTTATGCTTGCCTCCAGGCAACTAGATTGACAAGTCTTGACAAGTATACAGAGAGCTGTATCACCGACATCATGATATTCATTCTCAATTAATTGCATATTTTAAAACCTTTTATAGTAATTAATTATAATGCAGTAGTGCAGGATGTAAATACTGATTGAGTGTACAACGACTAATGCATCTGATCCTCTTTATGAAAAGTTATGACAGGCGAATAATGTCTCTCAACTCACAGAATAAGTTTAGAAAATAATACATTTATTAATAAAGCACTATAAACAGTATACACTGCATACACAGTACACTATCATTCTTGAGACGACTAGGCAGGTCCTCGCCTCACCATTGTCTGAATGAGAAGATTTTAGTCTTGAAGGCGAGCAGTGGTGGTGTGGAGGATCTCTGCCATGACATGCTGAACCTGTAGCTGGTGCTGCAGCTCCAGGATTTCCTCATGCTGGTCCCGAACCTGGGCTCATAGCACACGGGGCTCTCGCCGCACTTCCTCCCCAGCATTCTCATCTTCCTCCTGCTCTTCCTGTTCACTATCGCTGTACACTTCGTCCAGGTCCCTGGTTCGTACGATGGATGAGCCCATTGTTGAACACAGATTGTACTCACTCTTCATCCTGAAGGGGCAGAACCTCAACCTTGGAGACATCGGTCATGGTCATGGCCACTTCTAGGGGGGGGGGGGCAAGACAAGAGGGGCATTTGCCCCGGGCCTCACATTCTAGGGGGCCTCACATTTGGACTTAAAAAAATAAATGATTTAAAATTGAAATAAACCAGTGTTTTGTTATATGCGGCACAACGATAGAGTATCGGTATTCATTTAGTTTTGTATGAAATCCATTCGCAATAATATTGCACTGTAATTTGTGTGGTTTTCTTATAACTATTTCAGACAAAGCGATCTGATACTTTACGTAGTACAATTACGACAGTGGTGCTTCAAGCGCTGTTATTCGATTTGAGAGGTCGAGTAGTTTAGTGTGCTTCATTTTAGTTCCAACAGATGTCGTGCACATTCACGTAATACTTTGTTTTACACAAATATAAATTATATCCGTTTTTATATTGGTGCTAGTGAACAAACTTTGGCGTGACTTCAAAACTCTTAATTTTGTATTTATTATAACCACTTTATTTTTCTTAGTAATTTTAATATGGTACTACACTTATGATGTTGGCAGTAATGTTCAACAACCTATTAGTTAAGCGAACAGTAGTTTGCAGCCTTGCATTTGTTTTGCATCCTTCAGTTCAGTGTAATGTTAACATTTTTTCTATACGGACGGAGTATATATTTAGTTTACTTTGGTTTGTTGTTTTCTGCAAACGTGAAATTAAGGCTGAAGCATTATAAATTATCTGGCGGAATGAGTTTGCGCAAATTCGATAGTGGTGCTGCCTAGCGCTAAGCAAAGGGAACAGAACAAGAACAAATAAACAAACTTCCTAAACTTACAGCCTTCTTCTCAACGCCAGAGCTGTGTGATGGTAAGTTGCCTTTGACTTCATTAGTTTCAAGCTTTAATGAAATTAAAGAAAACACAGACGTCTCCGACACAAAAAATTAATTTCCCAGTAACATTGCTCCAGAAATTCCTATAACTTTATGTAGCGAAGTTGTAGATATACAAAGTTCCACAAAGTGTGGTGCCAATAATGTAGATAATGACGAAAGAAGTGTAGAGTTTGATACGCCTACAGTAGTGTCAGTCAACCAGCAAGATCCAGCAACATGGCCTGTTGACATGACCGATGAAATGATTGGTTATTGCGTTGATAAGGGGCCGGACTTTTTCGGTAATAATGACGGTGACTACGAAGTTTCTGCACAATATCCAAAATGTACACGAAAACTAACAAGTTCCGCATTTGTGAGAGTTCTTGAAAATGGAGAGCGCCAGCAGAGAAAATGGTTATTGTACTCTAAATATACAGGAAATTTATTTTGCTTCATGTGCAACCTTTTTAGTGATTGCGAACAATCACAATTCGTGAACGGTTTCTCTGATTGGAAGAAAACAATAGAAAAATTAAGGCATCACGAAGAAAGAATTGAGCACAATACATGTTCTTTAAAATGGGTGTCAAGGAAAAAAGAAAATGTCAGTTTTATCACATTTCGATGCACAAGTAACTACTGAAACAAATTATTGGAAGAATGTTCTTGTTAGAGTAGTGGCAGTTGTGAAATTTTTGTGCAGCCGTGGTCTTCCCTTTCGTGGTGACAATCAGATGTTAGGATCACCTCGCAATTGTAATTACCTAGGGATTTTGGAATTACTGGCTCAGTTTGATCCCTTTTTACAGGAACATTTAAGGCGATATTACTCGCCAGGAAGTCTGTGTAAAGCCAGGCAACTGCGTTCTTGGCGAGAGTGTACAACTGTCCCTTCATAATGGCTCTCAGTCGCCCCTTCTGCGTTTGTCAGGCCTGTGGCATTGCGTCACGCATCGTCTTACAGAAATCTCCCTTCGAGCTGTTCTACATACCATTTAAAAAAAATTTAAAGTTGTATCAGAGATTTAAAACCTTTTGGGATGATGTGAGTTGGTTTTACTGAAAACGTAGCGGTCGTAAAAACTATGAAGGGGGATAATATGAATTAAAACAGGCATATAATACTCTCGCTTCACTATCACAGCAGTTCCTAAAACTATACAAAGCGGGGTGACACGTGGGCTCGCATTCTGGAGGACCCAGGTTCGATCCTCAGCTGCGACCATACTGATTTCGGTTTTCCATAACTTATCGAATTCAATACAGAAGGTTATGGTCGACTCATCTCCCTGCTCCTGTCATTGTGACACGCGTAACATTGTCTCTAATATCTTCGCTGTCGACACGGACAAGTTCACTTACTTTACTTAAAACTATAACTTCTAACTATGATCATCGCGTGATTTATGGAAAACTGTTTATAGTTAAGTTTAAATTTTACAGAGGTTCATTCTTCGAGCTGCGTGTGATGATTCACGAAATGTTTCGTGTGTACGGTAGTATTATACCGCAAGTGTTGTGTGTCAAAGTGATCAAATGAGAACTGAAGAGAACTATGACTAATTTCAAAAATGTAAATAAAGATGGTAGCAAAGAAACGTATCTGGCGTTATAAGAGCTGAAATACGGAATATTGTGGCCTACTATTAAATGTCTTCCAAATCAATTTATCTTTTAATTGGTAGGCCTATGTTCTGCTGAACCTATGTGTACATTAATTAACTTACGTTTTTCATTGACGCTGCGAGTACTTCGTTTTGAGAGATTTCAATACGTCTTTAACATAAACAAAACAAGAATTTTCAATAGGTACAACTTGATTTTAAAAAAATTTTGTTTACAACTGAAAATGAGCTGCTTGTGTATCTTTACGAATAAATGGTTAATTAAATTCATGTTTAGTAGTGAAAACTCAATTTGTGATTCCTGCTAATTGCTAATGTTCGACTCAGTTTCCGAGTATGTCACTCATACGTTTCTTATATAATAAAAAAGGAAATAAGAAGTTATAATCGAATGTTCGTGAGCTTTGAAGGATTTTAACCATACCTACAAGATAATATAAAATTGTCATATAGTAAGAAATAAGTACGTAAATTTTACATCCTCAGTCTGCACATTCAATTAATAATCTCCATTAAAACAAAAAATAAAGTAGTAATAAGTGGTTCTAATATCTAATAATTTGTTAAAATTAAGTGATTGCTACTAGTACATATTGTAACACAGAAAAATTGAAGTTACATACATAATGGTAAAATGTACATTTGTAATGAAATAAGACAGATATAAATTACACCAAGTTACAAAGGTATAAACAATTTTATTTGTTCAAAACAATTTGGAGAGTATTATTAAGAGTACATATGTTACACATTTAATTGAGGACTTCGTCATTTTTTTCAAGTTTAAAATTTTATGAAGTTGTAGAAAGTATATATAATTTTTTTGACAGAAAATAAAGTCCTTTGGATGAACAAATTAAAAACAGTTGATAACAAAAAGTTTTAATCAATTTTTCTTTTCAATTTTTTTTAATTATAAGGAAATGTTTCACCAAAAGCTTAATTAAATTCCAAAGAAAAGGGCAAGCGTGAGTGTGTCAAATTGACAATTTTAAATTAATGACACAATTGATCCATTTTATTTAACTGTCAATAATGCAGTATTTATGATTACACATACTATTAACAACACTGACACTTTTATCCAAATAATTATCATTACAATCAGTCCTGCACCAGGAGCTCTTTCTTGTAATAGACGCCAGAAAAAAAAAATTACTGTTCTAGTGTTTTACAATAAACAAACAAATATTAATAAATATAATAGAAGAAAATTAGAAGTCAATATACCTAAAGGTTATATTAATGATAAAAAGCAATGTATTACAATAGTGTTGATAATTTTTTTAAAGAATAGCGGGCGAAGTCGCGGCCGGGATGCTGGTATTTAATATAGGCGATTTCGCCCTCTACAACACGAAGAACTACAAAACACCTTAGCTGTCAAACAGTACGATAAAGACAAGCCGTTCACTGTAATTGAAAGAGTATTTCAATATTTTTGCGTAGATGAAAATAGCAGAGTTGTCACAGAGAAGAGGAACCCTAGAATAAAAAGGAAGGGGGGGGGGAGGAGCTTGCCTGACCCTGGTCAATATTGTCGACAGATAACTTAAATATTACAATTTAAAAAAAACGGTGTGCATGGGGTGTGTCAGTAGGGGTGTTACGAAAACCGCTAAAAGTTTCAGTAGGCTTAAGAGCTGAGAATCTTTTACTCAAACCTTTATACCGTTAAGTCAATAGTAGTTCATTTGTATAAGTTAAAGTCAGAATAAATATACAATTAGATTAAACATGTATCTTGCTATATTGTATTTGTTTTGTTTATTTTTACGTATATGCACTAATATGTACGAGGGTACAAATATATTTTGTAACCCACTTTCAAATTTTTGGGGGTTCTTTGTACCTCTGTACCTTCCTGTTCCTACGCCACTGGTCTGAACCAATCCAAATAATAATACTGTAACCCTACGCGTCTGTGATTTGCGGGTAGAACCACAATACGTGTGAGAGTTGAAAACATTGGATCACTTGACAGCGAAGCAGAGCTATAACGCGTACACGTACTAGTTGTTACACATCTTTTCGCGAAAACTTTCTATCTGTACTAATTAAACCATGCTTTTAACATTTTCTTATCAATTCATGTGGTCATGTAAATAATTACATCTTGCCACGTGGATTTAAAAGAAACAGACTGAAATTTTAAATATCTGTGACATATGAAATATGACCTTTATGTTATTTGCATTGGCAGTAAATTTAACTTGTTTTAAAAGTCACAGGAACATGTATTAACAACTAAAAATGTAAATTTTATGCCAAATGATGAGTTTTGTGAGTATCTGTAATATTTTAACGTATTTTTAAAACATCGTAACATGTTTAAATTATTTAATTTAGTTTATCACAGGCCTATCATTATCATTATCAATTCATGTGGTCATGTAAATAACTAATTCTTGCTACGCGGATTTAAATGTAACAGGCTGAAATTTTATATAAATGTCCGAAATCGGCAAGCAATCTGAAATGAATTCAATTACTTGAAAGTTACATCGAAAATAATAATGAGACTGCACTAACGATGCTGCACATTTCTTTATGGTTTTGTTATACGAAGAATTCCAATAAATAACTTTTTGTAAGTTATATAGTTATGATACTGAAGCAGCTTGATTTTCTTCTTTTGAAATAATTTTATATGATATTATTTAAATGAGCAATCGTTTTCGTTTCCGCCTATTACCGCACCGATCTCATACCGAGGGACATGTGAGGCAATCTTCATTAAATGCCATAAAATATCCAAGCCTAAGCCAAGACGTAACCGACATTTAGAAATTTATTAATATTACTGCTGTTATATGTACGCAAAACATTATGTTTTTATCAGGATGTATAAAATTGGCAAATGTCGGAATTCATTCCGTCTCTTGTCCAGAGAGAAATATCGTAATACAGCTACGAGTAAAATACGTGGCGTTTAAGCCGATATATATGTGTATGTATATATATATATTTATATATGATTCAGTTTATGTTTTAAGTCGTCACATCCTCTTACCATTTTTGAACAGTTTGAAGCCAACTATTTGTACTTGTAGTATATTAAAAATACAAAGCTAGTAAGGCCACCTGCTTACGGCAAAAATATTTCGGCCCTAATTTGTTTCTACCTTACGTGCATAATCTGCAGCTCTATTTTAAGATTGTTAAGTGAGTTATCTTTGAGAACATGTGTATCAAATTTAACTACGCCAAATCAAAATAAGAAAACCATGTTACTCCGACACCACATGTCTGTTATTTGAGAGCAGAACCACAAGTCGCGTGCAGTAAAAACATCCGGCGAGTAACCTTGAAGCTTAGCTGCATATATGCGTGTAAGGCGTCTAAATAAGCTGATGCAAATTTTTTCAGCGAAAATCACGTGCCCCTTAACTATTGGGCTAATTGCCATAAAATGGAAACATTTGCGATATATTAAAAACGCATTTGGTGACCTAGTGTGTACCATATAATCCGCATTACGTAACGACCGTTACCAAGTACTGTAATCTTGACCACGTTCATTCAAAACCATATACAACATTTATTTACTAAATTACAAATTGTAATACGGCCTGAACTACCAGATAACATAGTTACGTATACATATACTACAGATAGTAAACTTAATAAACGATTGTTCTCTAGAATGCTAGAAAACATATACGAACAGTTTCTTACAAAATTCTAAGTCGTGGCACTACTTTTAAATTGTGTACGCAGGTCTGTAAATATTTTCAGGATCACTTGAAAAGGTAAAGGAGGAATTGTTGCGGTTACCAAAAGAATATTGCATATTGCCTAGCACACAAAGCAAATGTTGTAAGGGAACTGTGTTTAGGCTACTTTCCAATAATCTTAGTCGCGTCTGATTTAAAATGAGGGCCTAGATGAACGAAACAATCACCATATAAGGCCTCAAATTTTAGTTCTATTTATTATGACATAATATAGGTAAAAGATTTCTTAACAATTATTTCGGCATTAATTTTGCAAAAAAAAAAAAATCAAAAGCACAAACTATAGTAAATAAATGCTCCGTATAAAGTGTCCTATTTTCTTTTAAAATTAGTCAAAGATTGGGAATGAAACATTATGATGTCTTACGCATAAAGTGCAGGAAATGCAGACCGAAAGTTTTCGCGGAAAGAATTTTGTATATAACTAAACAAATTCCTTGTTTGCGCACCTAGAGCTCTATTTCATTGTCAGTGGTTGAATGTTAACGACTGTCACGCATATTGAGGGTTTTACGCGCAAATTATATATGTATAGTGACGCTCACAGTCTTAACGAAAGACATCCCTGTGCAACAACTCACTGACGAATAACCATGAAGCTGAAATAAGTTATTGCCAAATATTTTCGCGAAAACCAGTTTTTTCTACGAATAGTTTCTCTATAACTACTCTATACGACTTAATTACACTTGTCAAAAAACGATACGTATCTGTTAGAAACAGAATGACTGAGCTTTAGCTAAAATGACTATTTTAAATATGTAAAACGTTAAGTCCTACTTTTCCTGCAAAAATATATGAACAATAAACCAATTTCACTTCGAAGTTAAGTTTCCTAGTGTACTCAAATATGTAAATAATTCGGTTTTCTCTTTCCTTACTTCCTTCTTGTCAGTAATGTTAGCACTTCTTTTTCGTCACACTTCCATCGCAAGCTTCGCCCTTTTTTTGTTTACATGGATTACCAGGCCGTGATTTACCAGGATATTTTTTTTTAGCCATTTTCACGCCCTAAGTACTGCTATTATCGTTGTATTTATAAAAAAAAATTTGCGAAAAAATAAAGTTCACAATTTTACTCCAGTTCTACATGTAAAATATTATCACATATAAGCTAATACTAACACTGCAAACACTTCCAGGTTTCGCTAGCTCAAACAAGATGTTTACTGTTCCCCCACTACTTTCCAAGGGTTTAAAAGGAAGAGGGACACCCCGCTGTGCAAGGTTTCGGAGATGGTTGATGAAGTTGAAGTTAAAGCAAAACAACTGAGCCTCCATGTGTTACAAACTTTTGAAGGTACCAGGTCTTCCAAAAATAAAAAGTTTTTGGATGGAAAAGACGAACTTTCTGCTAACGTGACGTCTCGCAAGAATTTCAGGATTTCCACATTTCTAGTGTATTACTGATAAGCTCCGCATGGAACTGGAAAAGAGAACTGCTTCCTACAAAGATATTGCCTCAACATTTGAGTTTCTCTGTAATTTAACTACATCAAGTCAAGATGAACTTAAATCTAGTGCTTCCGAGTTAGTCAGAAAATATAATAATGATTTACAGCTTGTTTTTACGAATGAAGTGTTACATTTATCACAATTTCTCAGAGAACAACAAGTTGATAATAATGTTACATCATTCACTCCAAAAGAGGTTTTGCAGCACTTATATAAGAGTGATGTAATTGACATGTTTCCAAATACAGCAATAGCACTGCGCTTGTATTTGACATTACCAATTACAAACGGTGAAAGTGAACGGTCGTTTTCAAAACTGTCAGTTATGAAGAATCAGTTTCGATCTACCATGACACAAGATAGATTGAACTCACTAGCATTTGATGGACTCAACATGTTTGCTTCTAAAAAGGCAAGAAAAATATTGATTGCCAAGTGAGTTAACAAAGATGTTTTTTTTTTTTTTGGTAGGGGTCTGCAACTCTCACAACTATTGTTTTTGACTCTATAGTTTTGTGTAGGCATTGTATTTTTTTTGTGTGTGTATATATATATATATATATATATATATATATATATATATATATATATATATATATATATATATATATATATATATATATATATATATATATATATATATATATATATATATAT
>PNEQ01024427.1:24453-88866 GCA_003012365.1 Medauroidea extradentata | reverse complement strand
GACTATATGCCAATACATAGATAAAAATGCCATACCTTAAAAATAATTCTTGCATCATAAGAAGAAAATAAATTGGGAGGGGGGCCCTCCAATTAATGTTGCCCCGGGCCTCACACTCTCATAAAGCGGCCCTGGTCATGGTAGTCCTGCAGCATTGTCCTCTTCATCGCTCCACAGCAGTGGTACAGATGGATGCACTGGTGTAGCTGATTTACGAACTGGCAACCTGCTTTGGTCGCGCATAATACGATTGAGTGGTGGTGCTGGAGTATATGCCTCCTTATAAGTTGAATAATATCATCAAATGCTTCGACGTCTTCCTCTAGCAAAACACAGAACACTTTCTGCTAACTCGACAAGGCAATATGAACTGGCAGAGGTGTAAATACCTGCCAGCCTCCCTGTACGCATAGTCTCTTCGCACATCGGACGGGTCTCTACACGTTCGCGGAGCATGACAAAACAGGGTCTGCGGCTGCGCAGTGGACAGTCCAGCGCCTCGCGAGGACGAGATGATGAAACTGCATGGCTTACTCCCGACCAGCTCATCGCCTTGAGTTCCAACACGCTCAGATTACATGTGCGCTGTCATCACAGACTGCCTTCCAGGCACCCTAGAAGCAGTATTGTACTATTGCCAGTAAAATAACACTTGTTTATAAATAATAACACAGGAATTTAGGTTTAAACAAATATATTTATTTATTCCTTCATACATTATTCACTTTATTTAAACATAAGGCCCGATTGGCGAATCCAACTATTGTAGCTTGCATCGAACCCCAGCCATCGCACAAGAACCTTATTTCCTTTCTTCTTTAATACTTTCTCGACCAAATACGTGTTTGGATACCTTATAACTTGAATTTCTTCGCCGTAGAAGCCTCGTCGAATAGTCTTGCCTTCCGCATCTTCTAGGTAGTATTACTCGACCACAACGAGTGTGCAGCGGAAGAGGGGAAGGGGAAGCTCTAGTAGCGCGCCTCAGGCAGGGGTGGGAGAGGAATGACCTTGCGAGGTAGGGAGTTGTAAAACTGGCCAGCGTACAGGTGTGGTCACGATTGTGTGCAACAGTGTCGACAGCTACAGTCTCGAGAGCAAAGAGGCTCTGAAATGCTGCGGTCTTGAGAGTTTATGGTGCGTGAATAGTGCGAACACGGTGCAACCGAGCGAGGTGGCGCAACGACAAGGCATTGGACTCGCATTCGGGAGGACCCGGGTTCGATCCCCGGCTTCGACCATCCTAATAACGGTTTTCCATGATCTCTCGAGATCGCTCTTGTCTAACGCGGTTCCTAAACAGAGACCATAGCTGCTTCCTTTCCTTATTCCAGTTTTAAGTTGTATGTAACCATCTCAAATGAGCTCGGTGTCGACTTACTTTACCCTGAAAAGATGTGACATTAAAGAGGCTGTCACAAAGAAAGGAACAAAATAACAACGAATAAAGTTGCAAAAAAATTGGCAGGATTGAAATTTAGTAGGCGAATCGTTTTGTCTAAAATTATTTGCCTAACCAAATTTTACCGACTTTTATTTGTCTAAACACATCTCACCGACTTTGTTTTGCCTTAGCTTAAACACATTTTACCGACTTTGTTTTGCCTAGTAATTTTCCCTAAAATAATTTCATCTAAAGACGTTTCACCTAAAGTAGTTTCTCCCAAAATCGTTTTGTCTAAAACAGTTTCGCCTAAATTTTATTGCCTAAAATTATGTCACTTAAAAATTATTTCGCTTAAAATCGTTTAACCTAAAGACGTTTGGCCAAATCCTCTTTGACTACAATTTCATATCTTTATTTTACTCCCAACAAAGTCTTTTGCACACAGTCATTTTGCGTAATATCGTTTTGTCTAAACTTATTACTTCAAGTTACAGCCTCTTTCTTACATGCACAGCAATTATTTTGCCTAAAGTCGTTTTGTCTAAGTTAAGTTTGCCTAAAGTCAATTCGTCTTAACACTTGACAACTTCCTTTTACCTAAAGTAATTTTGCTTTAAGTCATTCAGCCTAAAGGTGCTTTACCTAAAACTGTTTTGCTTAAATTCGCTTTGCCTAAAATTATTTCGCTTAAAAGTCATTTTGCCTTTAGTAATTGAGCCTAAAGTTGTTTCGTCTAAAATTAAATGTTTAAAATTACACCCCCTTGCTTGAACTCTTAACTCTTAAATCGTTTCGCCTAAAATTATTTTACCTAAAAATGATTGCTTAAAATTCTAGCCTCCTGCTTAACTAGCCTAAGTCTTTTTGCCTAAAGTTGTTTTGTCTTAAGTAGTTTTGCCTAATTTAATTTTGTGTAAAGTCGTTTAGCCTAAAGTCGTTTTGCCTAAAATCTGTTGGACTCAAATGTCATCCGTTTGCTAAACTTTCGACCAAGTCGTTTGCCTTAAATCGTACTGTTCACTTCAAAGTCCTACCTTCTCGCTTAAATGGCCAAAAATCATTTCTCCTACAGTTATTTCGGCAAAAGTAATTTTGCCTTAAGCCATTTGGCCTAAAGTAGTTTTGCCTTAAAGTAATTTTGCCTAAAGTTGTAGTACCTAAAGTGGTTTTGTCTCCGAGAAGGCAAATACTTTTTTGGTAAAACGATGTGTACCCCATATTTAAACTTACGTAGTACAAGTCTTCAAACATCCATAACAAACATTCCTTAAGACTTGTTATCACTTCCTATAAGGTTTATTTGATTTTTAATTTTTTTCTAACTCCAGTGAAAGAAAATGTATAACGTACTATTATAGTGTGAATTGTGTTTCTTGTGTTATACTTTTTGCATGGAAGTTAAACTGATGACATATATTTAGGCCGCAATTAGTCAAGAAATGTATTTATAACACCACGATCGAAATCATCCATACAAATTTATTTTTAGAAATGTTTGGTCATTTTTTCCAGTTGTGGTCAGTTTTTGACCACTGACATCGGCTTGTTTTCTTTTTTTTTAATTTTGCAAATAAATAGTTCGTTTAAATTTTCCTGTTGCAGCTGCCGCACGTTTATTAGCCTGACTAACTGGATTATTAAGTTGTCTTTATTACAAAAACTAATAACATTGTAATATATTCCCTGCACTGGCTATGTATAACGTCTTATTTCTTGACCTAGTTGTTAACGCCATTATTAAACAATTAACAAACCTCCCACAGTTGTTTTACAGCGTCAATAACTTTCCTAAATCAATCGCGGATGTACGTACATGTGAACGGCTGTTGCAGTACCTTTGGTCATCCCTTCCACTAGCACTCGCTGCAGAGCGCTTCCTTCCCCTCCGCAATTCGTTTTGAATGGTGCGTGTCAGAGGAAGGGAGGCCGTCACATTAGTTCGCATATTACCCGCGCGCACACTTGACGTGGTCGAGTAATAGGTCCTTGGTTCGTAGTGTCGAATCTTGGCCACTTTAAATATTTCAGTGCTCCAGTTTGGTGTGTAGCATTTCGTAAATGTTCCCTTCACTCGCGAAATCCTTACATAGTCTCGAACATTCGCTTTAGGCTTTTGCAGGTCCAGTTTCTTCTCATGTCTATAAACAGTGTGCAGTAAAGTGTTGACTTTGACATCCGCAGGCTTCATGTTCGTGGTCCTATGTACTTTATTATTATATATTGACACAAGCTCGGGTAATATAGCCATCAAATTGTAGCTTCCATGTGTTACATTTTTTTTTCCAAATGTCATTCTTCAGTGTACGATAAAAGTGTTCACGACACTAGCCTTATGATCAGTAGGTATTTTATGTTTTGACATTAATGCTTAAAATGACAGAATGTAGAATTCTTTGCAGAGATCAGTATGTAAATTCTTGCTCGGACCTCTATCTTGCAAAACAATGTTCATCGTATTTGTTATATTCCCACCACTCTTAGTTTTTATGGCCACAGCCGACGAATAATTTAATGTAACAGTCACGAACAGCCAGAAATTACTTGTAAACTTTAAACCTGCAAGCATAAGAAATAATTTCATCCCAGTTTGCTTGATAAAAGTACTTCAAAGCAAACACCCACATTATACTTCGTGACCAGTTTCAACTTGTAGGCTTGTGAAGCTCGCTAGCAGTCTTTTGTCGCCTCATTCAATGTAGCCATCTATACATAATTCTTCGATGATACCGGATATTTCACTTGCATTACAATATTTCCAGCCTCTTAAGATACAACTAGTATACATCAATCTACAATTTCGTTAACATCATTCCCTTTAACATATTCTGGAAGTCTCCCATCGTCACTTTTCTTACGTAGATCGAGACCAAAACCTATGTAAGACTTACACAACTACGTGCATTATCTACTACCATCCCCTCACAGAACTATGCATTCACCTCACGCTCCTCAATCAACTCCTCACACAACTATGCGAACCCCTCACACAACTATGCATTCTCATCACATATCTCAGCCCCCATTTACTTTTACTGAGCATGACTCCACATGTGCTCCTCATGCTCCTCAATCAGTTCCTCACACAACTGTGCCCACTTCTCACACAACTATGCATTCTCCTTACACTCCTCACATATCTCATGATCTTCCTCACTCTCCTCATATCTCTATATCCTCCACGCATAGCTCCATCCTCTCTGCATACCTCACACCATCCATCCACAAATTCTGTGTGCTCCGACTTCCTTGAGGGCCACCATATTTAATTTGTCATTAGTTTTGTTGTGTGGAAACTATGTTTCATTAATTTTCCATGCATGACTTACAAATTTTAGCTATCGTACATTGAACTTAAAATAACATTCATCTCCAGTGCACTCACATTAGACTTTTACAATGACTTATAGATTTCATACCTTGTGTAGCAGGATTTATATAATTTTTATACTATGACTATATTATTATTTGCTTCCACTTATTTAAATAAACTTTCAATTCACACGACCCGAATTGAACTAACCAGTTCCAGCCTACCATTACCTGAGACAATCCATCAGAGAACGACTTAATTTGACATGATGTAATCCACCCCCACAACATTTGTAAAGCCGTTAAAATATTGTAGGAAGTTAATTATCAATGTTCTCATCTTTCTACATAAAATTTCACTACACCAGCACTATATTTCAGTTTTATGTAATACAATTTAATTCATTTACAAACATACATAATCAAACAACCATTCCAATCAGCTATCAATATATTTCAGATGCTACTCATATCACAACTCAACACCCAGATCAGTTTCACCTTAACGTGCCTTTACAAGCCTCAGAAACCATCAGCGATCCTGATATCAACTATAATTGAGGAACATTCAGACATATTCCACAACCATAATTCAAGTATCCGCCAACCTAAATCTAGCAGTCATATAGTTCAAACCTTTAATATCACAAAACATAATAATCTATTGTACTTTCATTTGCCGAAATCTTACCAGACATTCAAGGAGGTAAGATACCATTCAATATCCACAAGAGCAGGGCAGCAGTCAACTTCTTCAGCTATATTCTACATTAAGAGACCGCCAAAACTGTCATCTAACAACTGAGCTAACTACTGCCTACCACTGAAACAACTTTATAAACCATTATTTCATTCGTTGTATAAGTAATCCTAGTATAAACATACATACCACCCACTATATTTATCATAAGAACAAAACGACGAAGATTAAAAGCAAATGAAAAATATATAATGAAACTACATACATATCATACATCACCAAACAAAACCTACAGACACTAATCAAACCTCTAACACACTTCATATCTAGGACAAAATTCCGCCGTGAAGTACAAGCCATACATTAAAAAAATTTTATCATTTCAAACCAGTACACTATTATAATCAAACGAAACCCATTAACCACAAAATGAACTACAGGCACAAACATTTAAAATACAACCAATGTACAACCACAATCACGTCCATAATTTTTTATGCAAACATCAATACTATAATAGTCCCATTCACCACAAGCAAGACACTTCTCCCTATGCACCGCAGGCACCGCACATAGCACCGCAGGCACCACACATAGCACCATAGGCACCGCACATAGCACCGCAGGCACCGCACATAGCACCGCAGGCACCACACATAGCACCACAGGCACCACACATAGCACCGCAGGCACCGCACATATCACTGCACATAGCACCACAGGCACCACACATAGCACCGCAGGCACCACACATGTCACCGCACATAGCACTGCAGACACAGTCATCACCATCTTCCCATCCATATCTTCCAACCACCAGAAGCACATACACTGAAGGCATTGAAAATGTCCCTCACTCCCTACACGAAACTCTACACCCCTGTAAACATATCACCATATGTACGCAGCTCCACACCTAGCTACACATCAGCCTCAAAACTCCATACACATCTGTCTCTTCAGTTTATACATGCTCACACTTCCACACATGTTACCCCCTCCTAAGCAGCTACACATGAGAAGCACATTTAGATGCGAATTATAAATAGTGGTGGTAAAACCAACAATATTTGACAAGCTGAGGCTCCAGCCATGATGCTGTAATATAGCTCGCTGGGCACGACTTCTCTCATGTTGACCCTTCAATAGAAATAATGGTATGTACCTTTGCGGTGTCGAGGATCCTCCAGACATTCAAACGGGGACCAATCTCTCTCTTGATGCTGGAGTCATTCTGAGATTAGGCATGATGAACTAGCAATCTCCTCTCTCTCGCTTTATCCATCAGGGAAGACTGCCTCCTCCTCATCACCATCGTCGTACCCCTCTCTTCCACCACAGGCACTAAAGGTGCCACGACGATCACAGGATGCTCTATTGTTGGCCTTTTTGTAGGGAGTCCTGGAGAAGACAGCAGATCACTTAGCTGACTCAATAAATCCAACCACCATTACCTCATACTCATCTTCACAGGTATGTTGATGCAGACGATTCAGCAGTAGTGGCGATGACAGTGGTAGTGATGAGGCTGTTTCTTGAGAAGTCCTTGCAATGACACTATTGTACAGTTTGTCGAGCATTTAGTCACTGTTGCTGTCCCACACATGTATTACACTCAACCTCCTACTGCAAACCGAAGCCCCAAATAGCCCATGAGAGACTACTCGTTGCTAGTCTCCCAGTATGCATCCCCTACCATCCAGCTAGTGTGTTGCAAGCCCACCCTCCTCCCTTCAAGTGGTCATAAATCTGTGTCAGCACCTTAGGGCCGACCACCGGTACCATAAAGTCATCCTAGTGACGTGCAGGCCTACACATGCGAGCGAGCCACTACCCGGAGGGTAGGGGTGAACATGTGCTTAAGGATCGCAGCTAAGTGCGAGAGTCGCCCATCTTCGAGCTTAATGTTCCAGCTCATCAGACACCCGGGACAGTCCAGCACCCTGCAGACATGATAAACGAATACAGTTACGTGCCATAACCCAACAAAATTATCATCTCAATATCTAACATGTTCAAAGTTTGTGTGCAGTCATCACAGACCTACAATTCCCAATAAAAGACCATTTCTTATTAATAATTGTAATGAAATTCATTTAAAAATACATTTATTAATTCCTTTATAAATAAGAAAGAGTACCTTACATTAATTAAATATAATGATCGATTTGCAAATTCAACTGTAATGTCTTACATCGAACACAATTCAACACACTAATACTTTATTTCCTTTACTCTTCAAAACCTTCTCGACTGAATAAGTGTTCGGATTCTTGGTAACTTGAGTTTCTTAGCTGTAGAAGCCTCCTCGAAAAGCCTGGCCTTCCACATCTTCTAGGTAGTAGGTCCTTGGTTCGTAGTGTCGAATCTTGACCACTTAAATATTTCAGTCCTTAAGTTTGATGGGCTAGTCTTTAGTAATAGTTTCCTTTATTCACAGCATCCAGACATAGTATCTAACTGTTACTTTAGGTTTGTGCACGTCCAGTATCTTCTCATTTTTGTAAACTGTTTGTAGTAAAGTGCTGCCCTTGTCATCCACAGGCTTAATGTTCGTACCCCGATGTACTTTGCGATTTTATTTTGACAAAAGCTTGAGTAATATATCCACCGACTTGTAGCTTCCTTTTGCTGAATGATTTTGACCCACTTTTCAAACTACAAAATGCAATTAAAATGTTCCACGATACTGGTCTTCATGCCACTGTAGGTAGTGGTTGTTTTATGTTTTGGCATCAAGGCTTAAAATGACTCAATGTAGAATATTTTGCAGAGACCTACATGAGGATCGTATGACAGACCACTATCTTGAAAGTATAAATAAAAATTAGCATAACAATTTTATCACTATAATTCACATATTTGCTTTGACGACTCATTCTCTAAGCCACTTTGTACACCCAGTTGGAAAATATTAGACACTATGATCTCACACACATAATCAACCGATTCCTGGAGGCACTGGATAATTCTATGGTCCACCTGAGCAGGTCCTAACTGGTTCCTACAGGCTCTGTTCGATTCCCTTCACAGTTTCCCCATGTAGCTCTTCTAATACCACAGTAAATGCGTCGTGGCTACATAAAAATGAGTATGTATCAATGAACACATTTCAAACAGAGTGGACAGTACGAATCTCCTCATCACACATATCACAGCCAGCTCAACAGTCTATACACTGAAAATCGTAATAGACTGCAAGACGGATAGGTAGTCACCACAATTAACTAGCCATACATAACTGGCTGAGACAACCACCAGACTCACAGGCACTTGCTAACAGTATGTACGAATCTGTCACAGAGACCGAACATATCACATCAACCGTCGTACTATCAACATTCATTTCAAAACATTCAGAAGACACACTCAATCTATACTATCATAAAATCTATAAAAATATTTCTTGCGGGAAGGCAGTCAACATCACCCATTTGAACCATTTCGAGAGCGAAACAGCCACACAGATAAATACCAAAGGTCATAACCACTAGCACATATTCTGTCATATATTGTAATCATCCTACCAATACAGTATCCTATCTAAGCATGTGTGCACACAACACTAACAATGGAGTCTAAAACTGTCAGCAATAAAAAAATTACTCACGATCCTACACGTTATCCAAAACTAACAATTGTCATACATCCTCACTGGCTGAATTACCATACTGAAGTAACATATAAACAATAAATATTAAACCAGATAATTCCTGTAAGCAATGCTGAAAACACAACTACTTTCTACACGCATGCTGAGACAACATGCTGTAGTAAACAGCTTGTCTCATTACCTGCAGTTCCTCCCCAATGAGCGAGGAACCTTTCCTTTACTTGTTAGCATTCACTTTCACATTATCTTCGCATGTGAAAACTAGTCACAGATATTACAATGGTGACTATTATATCCAACACACAATGATAGCTACCTCGATGAAACTCATGCCAATCATCTCAAGTACCTACTAGAGGCTTGCCAGCAATACAGCTGCTGCTTATAACACCATGTAGAAGAGTCTATAAACATAACACAACAAGGCTAGTCAACATACAGCATGTTAATCATTCGTTCGGAAGACAAATATATCAAGTCAAACCTTTAGTAGTGTAAGATAGCATTTTTCTTTATTGGATTATTTGCCTTGCGACCTGCCGTACAACATATTACACAGATGATATGTGTATTTTAGGTTGCTATAACACATATCTGAAACACTTTAGTAATGGAGAACATTAGAGTATGCCTTCATACTGCTGTAGACGTTCTGGTACATGTTAACAAACATATAAGGTCAATTCACACAGTCCTATAAATTTTAATATTTGGCATGAATGATTGTTTGGCAAGCTGGAACCACATGAAGTGGAAGAATACCAGAGACCTTTTAAGACGAGAAATATTCCAATTTATAATGTCGATGATGTTGAGGAAGCTGTTGCAGCCAGTTTGGAGAAGAACTGTGAGGTGGTAGTGGTGGTGGTAGGTTTTGATGAGGGCGAGGGGGGAAGACTACTTGGACAACGGCTCGGGTTGGACTTCGTTTTCGTCGTATAACATGACTGGAAGCCATCTTAGATGACGTCACATTTACCTTCTTAAATTTGACTTCTGGTGGTTGAAAGATATGGATGGGAAGATGATAATGATGATTGTGTCTGCAGTGCCATTTGCGGTGCTGTGTGCGGTGTCGGCAGTGCTATGTGTGGTGACATGTGCGGTGCCCGCGGTGCTATGTGCGGTGCCTGGTGGTTTGATAATGTATGTTTGTAAATGAATTATTTAAAATTGAAATATAGTGCTGGTGTAGTGAAATTTTATGTAGAAAGATGAGAACATTGATAATTAACTTCCTACAGTATTTAAACGGCTTAACAAATAGCGTGGGGATGGATTATATAATGTCAAATTAGGTCGTTCTCTGACGGTTTGTCTCAGGTAATGGTAGGCTGGAACTGGTTAGTTCAATTCGGGTCGTGTGACTTGAAAGTTTATTTAAATAAGTGGAAGCAAATAATAATATAGTCATAGTATAAAAATTATATAAATCCTGCTACACAAGGTATGAAAACTATAAGTCATTGTAAAAATCTAATGTGAGTGCACTGGAGGTGAATGTTATTTTAAGTTCAATGTACGATAACTAAAATTTGTAAGTCATACATGAAAAAATTAATGAAACATAGTTTCCACACAACAAAACTGTTGCATAATCATTGTGGGTCTGGAAGGGCGTTAATAACTAAGACCATATACGTAACTCGACGGCACATGCCGATCCTTGATCTTTAAACCCCGCTGCCATCTTGCCAACCACTGCCCTAGTCAATGATACAACATCTTCCCTTTTTTATTTGTAACATGATATACAGTCCAAGTGAAGTTGCTGACACACAATCACATACACTAAATAAGAATTACAATATAAACCAACAAACTGTAGGATACTAATACTGTACACAAACCCGGTCCAGTTACTGGCACACAGTTACACTATGATACGAATTACATTTGTCAACTTAAGTTGCAATAGCCTACCAATTAAATTGACTAAATAGTAGCTAATCATTCCAGATAGTAATACAATTATACATCAAGATACCCAAAGGTTACAAACAAATAGATTACTGGCATTATTTACTAAACACTACATACATTATTATGAATGTAAAACTCTTCATACAAGGTTGCAACTGACTACACGAGACAAATATTTTTAACAATACTCTGCCATCCATCCTGGCGGAACCTTTTTTCTGGTTGATTTACGGAGGACTACACTTTCATGCCGGCCTCCATTGTCCCATCCTCTCCATTCACCATCTTCACCATCACTGTCCGAATCGTAAGTCTCTTGTAATGAAGACATGTCAGTAGACCCTTCAGTCTGTTTCTCTCAATCATGGCTTTGCACCTTGCTCTTCACTTGCTCACTGCTGTGAGGCATCAACCCCTTGCTTGCATCGGTAACTCCTCCTTGTAAGGGTGCGTGCACTAAGTGATGACGATTGCGCCGATATGTTCTGTAGCCTACTTAAACTTGGTATGATCTGGGTGTGGCTAGGTTACTTGGTTCAGTTACCGTTCTTCCGTATTTCCGGAGGTCGGGAACCCAGACTCGATCCCCTTTCCTAAGCAGAGGTAGCACTTTCACTCGATGACGTTTGTCATACCATTGAGCCTGATATTCTTTAGCTTGAATTAATTTTTGTTTAAAGTGCTTCTTGATGTTCCCTGCTAACCCCAATGATGGAAGTGAAGTTCTAACTTTCCTACCGAGCATCATTTCTGCAGGGGAAAGACCGCATTCAAATGGGGTGCTCCGGTATGCTAGGAGGCCGTCGTGAATGTCCTGACATTTATTCAGCAATTTCTTGGCTGTTTTTACAGCTGCCTCTGCAAAGCCATTGGACTGGATGTAGTGAGGACTACTTGTTTGATGACTGAACCCATATTCTCGTGCAAAACTACCAAACATTCCTCTGAATTGTGGGCCGTTATCAGTTCGTACAATTTCCTGTATCCCAAAACGTGCAAACACCGTGTTGCACTGGTGGATAACTACTGCTTCTGTTAAGCTAGTTATTTCAACCAGCTCAAAATATTTTGAAAAATAGTCTACTATCAACAGGTACCATTTGCCTTGACACTTCAGTAGGTCCATAGCGACTTTTTGCCATGGGTAGTCTGGGATACCTTCGGTGATGAACGGTTCCTTAGGCTGATTCTTGTGTTCGATACACGTGGGACATGCAGCTATAGCTGCTTCAATCTGGGCCTCGAGTCCTAACCACCAAACTGTTTCTCTAGCTCGGGCCTTACAATTTGTTACTCCCAAGTGACCTTTCTTTGTGAAGTTGTGCCAAACGTACTGCTGCATTTCCGCTGGGACTATCAGCTGGGTATCCTTTAACAGAAACCCTTTACTAATGTTTATTTGGAACCGTTACTGGTAGTACTTTTCTAGTTCCTTTGGTACCTGTCTCCTGGGTGGACAATGTGTTTTGGTGTATTCAATCAGTGTTTTGCAGACTGGATCAGTTTATTGCTTGTCTTTAATCTGCTGTAGGGTGTTTGGTGCAACAGATATATTGGATATGACCAGATTCACGTGCGCCTCTGTGTCCACAGACAATTCCTCAGCCAACGTGTCTACTTCCTGAACTGGGTTTCGTGACAAACAATCTGCTATAACCAACTGTTTTCCTGGAACATAAGAAACTGTGTACGAGTACTTCATTAATCTGATCCTGAATCTTTGCAGCCTAGGGCTCAGATCATCAATGTTTTTGGAAGAGAGTATTTGGATCAAAGGTTTGTGGCCAGTCTCTAGCTCAGTATGGAGCCCAAGAATGTATTCTTGGAATTTCTCACACTCCCATGTCAAGGCTAGAGCCTCTTTCTCAATTTGAGAATATCTCATTTCGGTCTTAGTGAGAACTCTGGAACCATAGCAAACTACTTCCCTAGTGCCATTTTCACCTACTTGCATCAAGACACAACCCAGTCCAAACGATGAGCTGTCTGCACTCACAATCATTTTTTTACGTATATCAAAGTGAGCTAGACATGGTGCATTTAGCATCAGCCATTTTATTTCCTCGAAGGCTGCCTGTTGATCCGTTCCCCAAATATACACGCTATTTTCCTTCAGCAATTCCCGAAGGGGTTGTAAGATCTGGCTTTTGTGAGGGATGTATGTGCCTACATAATTAACCATACCAAAGAAGCGCATCAGTTCCGTTATGTTGTTAGGCTCCGAAAATTGCTGAATGGCTTTAACCCTAATTGGGTCGACTGATAAACTATCTGATGAGATTTCCTGACCCAAGAACCTAACCTTATCTACCCCGAAGACACTTTTGTCCATGTTTATAGTAATACCTTCCTCTTTGTACTTAGTTAGCACCAGGCGTATTGTTGCATCATGTTGTTCAACTGTCTCTCCATAAACTAGAACGTCATCAACATGCTGCAGAACCTGCGGTACATTTTCTAGCAGTCGCGCAATCTTACAATTGAAATATTCTGGAGCTGCATTCAGACCAAACGGCAATCTACGATACATGAACCTCCCAAATGGGGTGATGAAGGTTGTGAGAGGCTGACTATTTTCAGTAAGTAGAACTTGGTAAAATCCGGAGTAAGTGTCTATCTTACTAAATACTTTAGCATTGTTCAGTTGCGATAAGGTATACTGAACTTTGTGAATGGGAAACACTGGACGGTCTACATATTTATTTAACTCAGTGAAGTCACAACAGATTCTAACTTTGTCTCCCTTAGCCACAACTACCATCGGTGCACAAAACTGTGTGGGTGAATCTATTGGTGTTATGACCTCTAACCTGACCATTCTTACCAATTCCTGTTTAACTTTAGGTAACAAAGGCAGTGGGACTAACCTGGGTGCAGTCAACGCATAGGGTTGTGCTTCCTTCCATAGATGTATCTCCATCTCGCCTTCAAACTTACCCAGGCCTTTACACACTTGGGGGAACTCAGCTGCAACATTAACACTACGAATCACTTGAATCAGGTTAAGAGCTCGGAGTGCATCTTTGCCTAGCTACGGTTTGCGTAACTTATTAATGAAATACACTTTAAGTTTCCTCTCTTTCTCCTTGTAACTCAAGGTTACCACTTGGGAACCCACTACATCAAGTGCACGACCATCCGGCCCGCAGACTGCATTGTTGCATGCTGCTGAAAGAATCTTTGATCTGGCCAGGATGACAGCTGGAAGACATGTGATGTCTGCTCCTGTATCGATCACGAAGTCCACTGTCTTGCCCAATTCTTGAACTGTCACCTTCACGTGAAATGATTCCCTTTCTGGTTGTTGTTGAGATGAATCTGACAGTGAAGCCACACTACCCACCACAAATTCATTTGTGCTGTCCTGAGAGCTTGACATTTCTGTGACATACTGAAGAAATTTGCTGGCCCTGCAGACTCTAGAAAAATGAACCTTACAGCCACAGAAATAATATTTCGTGTTAACTGCAGAGCATTTATTAGCACCATGTGTCTTACCGCAATAACCACAGCTGTCATTTTGTTCTCTCCACGATGGTCCTGTGTTCCAGTTTCTCCTTGGGTTGGCAGGGGGCTGATTTTTTTCCCTGGTATCTGAATGTTTTGCTGTCTCTGCGCACGTAGTTTACTTCCACAGATCGTTTCTCCTGTAACTGTGAGGACTGTGCCGACTGTAATTCTGCTTCCCTGCACATGTTAATGGTTTCCTGTAGTGTTAGTTCACTCATCAACTGCATCTTATCTCTCAATTCTATGTCACACATTCCTTAAACAATACGATCTCCTCGTATCAACTCTTCTTTGAGAGGTCCATACGAACACGTTTCGGCAAGATTATGTAGTGATGTGATGAACACCTCTGCATGTTGCCCCGGTTTCTGGACCGTGGAATTAAATTTGAACCTCTCAAATATAATGTTGATGCAAGGCTTGAAGTGCCTATCGAAAGCAGCCACCAGGTAAACATATGTCCATTCCCCCGACGGATGCGGGAACGTCGTCACAATGTCGGCCGACTGCTCACCCAACAAATACAGTAGCAAATCAGTCTTTGTAGCATCGTTGCTTGCCGCCTGGCCTGTGAGGTTAAGATACCGCTCGAAACGTAATTTCTAACGAGGCCACGAATTAGCATCAGCGAAATCAGGCGGGCCTGGTGGTTTTATGTGATGGCTGCTCGGCCGCTGCATCTTATCAGTTTCTTTACCGTCCTCTCCGTCCATTTTGAAGGGCCGTTCGGTAGGCTACATAGGTTTTGTTTTTGTCAAAATGTATTTTATCACACGAACACCACCGCTACCGAAACTTATATCTTATTTTTTACCGCTGCCAACATGTTGCATAATCATTGTGGGTCTGGAAGGGCGTTAATAACTAAGACCATTTACGTAACTCGACGGCACATGCCGATCCTTGATCCTTAAACCCCGCGGCCATCTTGCCAACCACTGCCCTAGTCAAGGATACAAAAAACTAATGACAAATTAAATATGGTAGCCCTCAAGGAAGTCGGAGCACACTGAATTTGTGGATGGATGGTGAGAGGTATGCAGAGAGGATGGAGCTATGCGTGGAGGATGTGGAGATGTGAGGAGAGTGAGGAAGATCATGATATATGTGAGGGAGTGTAAGGAGAATTCATAGTTGTGTGAGAAGTGGGCACAGTTGTGTGAGGAACTGATTGAGGAGCATGAGGAGCAAATGTGGAGTCATGCTCAGTAAAAGTAAATGGGGGCTGAGATATGTGATGAGAATGCATAGTCTGGATTTATTTACTTGGACATACTCCATTGCAAAAGAAATTACTGTCAAAATAAAATAAAAAATAAAAATAAGACAAGAAAACATAAATGAGAAGAGTATGCTTTAGTCATCGGATACATACACAACATGAAATTCCAAAACTGGAATCTGGTCAGATAAAACAAGGAGCAAACAGAAAATGAAAGAAATAACAAAAATTATAAAAAAGAAACCTAAGTTAACATGCGACACAATGATGAGACGAAACAAAAACACAAACAGTAATACAGCAAATGACACAACAATGAGAGTTAACAAAACACTAAGATGTCGGACACAATGATGACTAAAGCATACTCTGCTCATTTAGGTTTTCTTGTCTTATTTTTTTTTTAGTTTTCTTTTGACAGTCATTTATTTTGCAATGGAGTATGTCAAAATAAATAAATCTAGTCATGCACTCCCATTGCACAGTTTTTTCAAAGATCATAGAATGCATAGTTGTGTGAGGGGTTCGCATAGTTGTGTGAGGTGTTGATTGAGGAGCGTGAGGTGAATGCATAGTTGTATGAGGGGATGGTAGTAGAGAATGCACATAGTTGTGTGGGTCTTACATAGGTTTTGGTCTCGATCTACGTAAGAAAAGTGACGATGGGAGACTTCCAGAATATGTTAAAGGGAATTATGTTAATGAAATTGTATATTGATGTATACTAGTTGTATCTTAGCAGGCTGGAAATAATTGTAATGCAAGTGAAATATCCGGTATCATCGAAGAATTATGTATAGATGGCTACATTGAATGAGGCGACAAAAGACTGCTAGCGAACTTCACAAGCCTACAAGTTGAAACTGGTCACGAAGTATAGTGTGGGTGTTTGCTTTAAAGTACTTGTATAAAGCAGACTGGGATGAAATTATTTCTTATGCTTGCAGGTTTAAAGTTTACAAGTAATTTCTGGCTGTTCTTGACTGTTACATTAAATTATTCGTCGGCTGTGACCATAAAAACTAAGAGTGGTGGGAATATAACAAATACGATGAACATTGTTTTGCAAGATAGAGGTCCGAGCAAGAATTAACATACTGATCTCTGCAAAGAATTCTACATTCTGTCATTTTAAACATTAACGTCAAAACATAAAATACCTAGTGATCGTAAGGCTAGTGCCGTGAACACTTTTATCGTACACTGAAGAATGACATTTGGAAAAAAAAAATGTAACACATGGAAGCTACAATTTGATGGATATATTTCCTGAGCTTGTGTCAATATATAATAATAAAGTACATAGGACCACGAACATGAAGCCTGCGGATGTCAAAGTCAACACTTTACTGCACACTGTTTATAGACATGAGAAGAAACTGGACCTGCAAAAGCCTAAAGCGAATGTTCGAGACTATGTAAGGATTTCGCGAGTGAAGGGAGCATTTACGAAATGCAACACACCAAACTGGAGCACTGAAATATTTAAAGTGGCCATGATTCGACACTACGAACCAAAGACCTACTACCTAGAAGATGTGTAAGGCAAGACTTATCGAGGAGGCTTCTACGGCGATGAAATGCAAGTTACCAAGTATCCAAACACTTATTTCGCCGAGAAGGAATTGAAGAAGAAAGGAAATAATATTCTTGTGCAACGGCTGGGGTTCGATGCAAGCCACAATAGTAGGATTCGCCAATTTGGCATTATGTTTAAATATAGTGAATTATGTATGAAGGAATAAATAAATATATTTGTTTAAAACTAAATTTCTGTGTTATTATTTATTAGCAAATTTTCTTTTTCTGGCAATGTTATAAAACTGCTACTGGGGTGCCTGGAAGGCAGTCTGTGATGACTGCGCACATGTACTCTGAGCGTGTTGGAACTCGAGGTGATGAACTTGTCGGGAGTAAGCTGTGCAGTTTTATCATCTTGTCCTCGCGAGGCGCTGGACTGTCCACTGCGCGGCCGCAGACCCTGTTGTGTCATTCTCCGCGACCGTGTAGAAACCCGTCCGATGTGCGAAGAGACGATGCGTAAAGGGAGGCTGGCAGGTGTTTACACCTCTGCCAGTTCAAAGTGCATTGTCGAGTTAACAGAAAGTGTTCTGTGTTTTGCTAGAGAAAGACGTCGAAGCATTTGATGATATAATTCAACTTATAAGGAGGCATATACTCAAGCACCACCACTCAATCGTATTATGCGCGACCGAAGCAGGTCGCCAGTTCGTAAATCAGCTACACCATTGCATCCATCCCTACCACTGCTGTGGAGCGATGAAGAGGACAATGCTGCAGGACTTCCATAACCAATGTCTCTAAGGTTGAGTTTCTGCCCCTTCAGGATGAAGAGAGTGAGTACGATCTGTGTTCAACAATGGGCTCATCCATCGTACGAACCAGGGACCTGGACGAAATTTACGGTGATAGTGAACAGGAAGAGCAGGATAAAGATGAGGATGCTTGGGAGGATGTGCGGCGAGAGCCCCGTGTGCTATGAGCCCAGGTTCGGGACCAGCATGAGGAAATCCTGGAGCTGCAGCACCAGCTACAGGTTCAGCATGTCATGGCGGAGATCCTCCACACCGCTACTGCTCGCTTTCAAGACTAAAATATTCTCCTTCAGACATTGGTGGGGTGAGGACCTGCCTAGTCGTCTCAAGAATGATAGTGTACTGTGTATATAGTGCATACTGTATATAGTGTATACTATATATCGTGTATAATGTATATAGTGTTTTATTAATAAATGTATTATTTTTTAAACTTATTGTGTTAGTTGAGAGACATTATTCGCTTGTCATAACTTTTCTTAAAGAGGATCAGATGCATTAGTCGTTGTACACTCAATCAGTATTTACATCCCGCACTATTACATTATAATTAATTTTTATAAAACGTTTTAAAATATGCAATAATTGAGAATGAATATAATGATGTCGGTGATACAGCTCTGTGTATAATACTTGTCAAGACTTGTCAATCTAGTTGCCTGGTGGTAAGCATAAAAAAATAATAGTAATGAAAGGGACGAGAGTCCTGTCTATGTTACATTCCATGTCGTCCTTAAACACATATGTCGTCTGGTGGAGATGAACCAAGTGAGTTAATAGGAAACAAAGATGGCTGCCGACTACGACACCCCTTGCCAAGATGATGTACAATGGGAAACAGGAAGAGGTTGGTGTGTGAGGGGTTAAGGGAGGGGAGGAGGAATGGGACATAATGGTTGTAGCTGGAGAACTGATAAATGAGAGAGCAGGAGAAATGAGAGATGAGGCTTGTAGCTGGGGAGCTGATAAATGAGAGAGCAGGAGGAAAGTATGAGTGGAATGAGAGAGCAGGAAGAAAGTATGATAGGAATGAGAGAGCATGAGGAATAGGAGATGAGTGTTAGGCCTATAACTCGAGAGCTGATGAGAGAGAGAAAGCAGGAGGAATGTATGAGTGGAATTAGAGAGCAGGAGAAAATGAAAAACAAGCTGAGAGATTTGACATAGCAAGATGGCGGATATGGTATGCCAAGATTTCGACCAAGATGGCTGCCTACAGCAGACGATTAGGTAGAATGAGAGCAGGATAAATTTTTGAGTGGAATGAGAGAGCAGGAGAAAATTATACTTAAATATGGCGGCCTCTAGAACATGTAAACAAATTACTGTTGAAAATTGGTGGGAATTTAAAAATTAAATATGGCAGCCAGAAATAAGACACATAAGATGGCTGCCTACAGCAGACAATTGGGTAGAATGAGAGAGGAGAAAAAAATAGGAGTGGAATGAGGGAGCAGGAAAAATTACGAGTGGAATGAGAGAGCAGGAGAAAATGAAAATCCAAGATGACGGTTGGAAACAATATGGTGGCCATAAATAAGATGACCACTGGAAACAAGATGGCGACGATGACGTTATCCAAGATGGCGGCCGGGTGACATGATCCTAGATGGCGGACACGGCTCCGCACTCTCATCCTTCTTGTCCACGGAGCCCCATAACCTATCTACTTTGACAATTTTAACAAAGTGCCGTCGTCGTGTCTCGAAGAATAGAAATCACGCATGTATGTTAGATTCTTAAAAATTTTGATTTGAAAAATTAACTAAATTAAAATTAACTTTTTGCACATAAAATCTTTAACCATATGGACAAACAAGTTGCCAGAAGTAAACAACATGGCGGCCTACATAAACGATTGACAACCGACTTGCAGAAACCGTCAACAAAATGATGACTATATAATAAATTTAAGACAGAAGTTGTTTACAAGAAGGCTTCCGGAAGTGGTACACTAGATGATGGCTACAATTACTGTTTTTAAATGTTAAAATAGTTTTTTTTCGAAATGTGTAACTTTTTTTTTCGAAAGTATTGTTAATATTTGACAAATTTGTAAATATATATTATGTTTGATGACTTTGGGTTTAGTGTCATTTTGATTCCAATATGACGGTTGTGATATAACCCGCTAATTAAATACTATCAAATTTCCGCTTGTCCTAAAACACCCATTACATGACTACTCGCCACAAATATCGGGTCCCATACCGCTGACAACACGAGCGACAACACCAGTCAGTACATTATGCCACTTTCCTGCAAGCGAAGTTAACCCACATAAATAAAAAAAAATTCATTACATATAGATAGATTTGGAGATATAATTTAATACTTAATTTCCTGTAACATAAAATAATTGGTATAAAGCAATATGCTACTTAGTGATAAATACACTATGTCACTTTGAAAAGTTTGATTTGTAAGATTAATGGTAAAATCGACAGGCTGAAGAAGCAGAGATAAAGTTATCGATAGTGAAAGACACACCTGACAGTTAATGTAGTTTTTCATTTGTATAACATCAGTCGAATTGAATTTAATATGTGTGTCTCCTTGTAAGTATCATAGTTAAAATATTTTATTTTATTTCTTTAGTTAATTTTGTTTTGTAAACTTGAAGTAGGGGGCTTAAGCAATTAACTTTGCAGGTGTATGTATTTTAAATAATTCAGAAAATGGCAAAATGAACTAGTACCAGCATTAAAATTATATTTTCATAAAGTAAAGGGCACTCAGTGTCGCCCCAAAAACAGTAAATCATCTGTAAAAATATGGTTCATCTGTCTTTCTTTGAACACACCAATCATTTTCAATACATTGTGTAATTTTGGGATTTTTTTTGGAATTTTTTCAATACTTTCCAGTATTTTTCCGATTTTTGAAAGAAATTTTGGAAAATGGTTCCAATGTCAGAACTAAAAGCAAGGTCAAATTTAATAGGAAAGGTGAAATGTAGAGGTCATGATCGAATTGCATCATCCATTATGGTCCCCAGGTTTAAGCTCACTGCACCTGGCCTCATGGGCTCATCTTGATACTGCTTCCACAGAGAGTACCTAAACATACTATTGTTTCTACCTGATGTTCTCAAATATGAAAATGCTTGTAGTGTGTCTGCTGCAAGTTGGTTATTCACGAATCACAGGCCCGGCTCTTACTTATTACGACTAATGATAGGTTACTTCCTATCTAAACATTGCTTTGGATAAATCATTTGTTCACATATCCCCTCCACCCGCTAGCAATTTTCGGTTGGGCCAACGTATCTCCGTTTGCTCCGAAGTTTGGCCAACGTTGGAAAAAAAATGTTTGGTCGGACATTAAAATGACACTCGGGCCTACGTTAGTCCTTCATTGTTTTTTTGGTTACATACTAATTAATTTCCTACAAATTACCAAAAATGTATGTGACGAGAATTTAAATATTGGCATTAGGGCCTACACAAATAGTATGCATCATGCCAACAATTTAATTACGTTGCGCCAACATCGGTGAAACCTTGGAATAACAAAAGGTTAATAAAATAAAAAAATGCAAATTTAAGTCAAGTGTATGTAACTACCTTTTTTGTAGTCCTCTGACGTAAAGCGTCAAATGCCTAGAGTGAGTATAAAAAACACCATACGTGCCATGGTATTAAACCCACAATGCTTACGTTATACCCATAACCCTTACATTGTCGACTCACTACTTTATCGACTACTCTATAACGCCACAACTGTGTTAACTAATTTTCTATCTTAGTTATGTAAACGCCAGAAATACACACCTACTTGAACTCCGATTTTATTCAACGCATTTTATTTGATACCTTTTTGAGATATAACAGTTCGATACATAAACTGTGCACACATGTTCCAATTAAGCCAATAAATAATAAAATTCACACAGGAACACAAAACAGTAAGCATAAATGAAGAGGAGAAGTTCAAAATGTTCTAAGTGCCACTTTCTGTGAAATTTACTTTTTCCCAGGAAATGGTTTATATGCCAACGCCGCTTCCCACCATTTGCTTGGATTTTACAGGTCAAAGATAGCATTGTTATATGTCCATAAGCTTCTAAGCTATATGTTTTTACTGTTCCTGTCGTATTTACTTTTCGGCACTTAGTACATTTGGAACTTCTGCTCTTCAAATATGAAGTAACAAATTTACCGAAGCGATTATTTTTTTAGGCAGTGTAGGCTACACTATGAAACTTCGTTACTCTTCAAAGAATATTTGTTTGTCGTAATGAGCTAAATTATATAATTAACAATCTTTCACACTGTTAAGTATAAATTCCATTACAAACATGCTAATACACTGAGTCTTACAGCAAACGCAAGATTGTTTGTGTAAAAACAGCTGATTCCTCCAGCACGCAATCTTCTCTTACGTCACCGGCCAAGTCGTCTATTGCAAACATCCACTGATAGCAAATTAAGCTTGATTCAAACTTGCTGTGATAAGTCTGCAGGCTTGCAGCAAGCTTGTCATGTCAAGCCATAAGTTTCAATCAAGCTAACTTGTTTCCACACAACAAGCCTGCAGCAAGATTACCTCGTACAAGGCAGGATACAACTTTAAAAAATAGGCTTGACTCAAGCTTGAATAAAACTTACCAAACATGGCTTGTATTGGCAAGCCTAAATCAAGTAAATTGCAGGCTTGCCGCAAGCTTACATGCTATCTGGGTTAAACTTCTGGCAATCCTGACACACTGAATTATGAAGGGATAAAGAAAAGCTAATAATTTCATTCAGTTCATCAACACAAAAGATGTTTTTACACTGTAACACTGGCTACTGAATTCTATATACTAGTGGTAAGGTGGAATCAGCATGACATCAACTGTGTGGCCGACAGGTATGAAACACACCACCATATCATGTCAGAAAGTCTGGGGCTTGTCTATCCTATCAAACAGTCACACCTTATGTATGTAACAGATGGGACTTTTTAAATAATATTTTTTTGTGATACGTTTACGCATTCTTACAATAGCCTAATAGAATTGGTTATAATATTCTACATTAATATTTTTAGCCAGATTTTTTATTTCCGTTTTAGTTTTACATGATTTTAAGTGATTTTTAAACACATTTGCCAAGAAGAGTTAAAAACTGATCAAAATCTTATCAGTCACTTACTTCACTTGGTATCGAACTTTGTTCGCCTTTGTGTTAAAGTACGCACAGTTAGCAGTTGTAGTGCCGCGTTACCTCGTGAATGAACAAATCTTGAAACATTAGTACGGAGGAACTGTATAACCTAACAGTGTGTGGTACATAACAACACCAACTGAAATCTACAGTATTTGAAAGTTAATATGGAAAAACCACAAAAAATCTCAGTTTATGATATTTACTAACGTATTAGCAAACATTTACCTAAAAATATGCATTTGTTAAGCGCAATCTCTTGCGCTGCAATATTTCGGCATCAGAGATTGTTCTTCAGAAATACACTGTTGAAAAAAAAAATTGCTCATAAGGTTGGCAGATACTATTGTCTAGAATTGCTGTTTATTAGCTGTTGGAAAACGGCTTTGAAGAAACCCACAATTTTAAACTAATACTTCTAACACTGTATTACGTACTATGCTATTTTTAAGGTAGAAATGGTTCTACATTTGGATTGTAACTGGCCCTTTTTTCGATATCCAACATATGTTCTTGAAATTATATTTTGGAACTAATGTAAATCTTCGAATTTACAATTAACCAATACCACACCATGGTTTATTTGTTTATTTTGTTTAATAAACTTAAGGTACGCTTTGCAATAATGTTAATTATTTATGAGAATGTTCTTGTAGCGATGTTGACATCAGATGAAGGGAGGAAAACATGTTGAACACATCTGTAAGAAGATTATATACCCAGATAATTTTACAACATTTATTTTTTAATTTATGGCACGAGAACCTACTAATGTTATTGTCGACTTTGAATATTTTCTTTTAGCCTGACACGAACTGAGTATGTTTGAGTGGTATTTTCAAAAGACTTCAATGACTTAAAAATAGCGTGGTATAGTTGTGTAAAGCATATTAAATTAGAGATAACTTTTCGAGTAGTTAGTTAATTTACATCTGTCGTAGTAGGTCTATAAATAGTGTGTTAAAAACAGCAAAAAATTTGACAATATCGTCTTATGAATTCGGTTAAATCTTTGAGGGTACAATTGACTGTTCTCTACCAAACCTACTGTACGAATTCTGTTGCAGTGCGAGTTCATTTGTACGATTAACTCACAAGCCTCGCTAGCTGTGGCGTTGTGATAGGTGATACTCCTTCCATGGCAAGCGGAGTGGGCTGCAGATATATTTATCTGCCTGGCTAGCATATTCCCTCTTATCTACGTTCAGCCATCCCCATTATCATCGTTTGGATTGTGTTACAAGTTCAAGGAAGCTCCGAGTAGACCTCGCTGCGTGCGTTGTAGCTGAATGCGATGCTATCATACGAGTAATCAATAAACAACTTGAATCTTCCGTATATGTAAAGATACTCATGCACTGTTTAAGGCAACTTCCTAGTAAAAAAAGAAGAAAACGTGTATGCATTTAGAATAAAGCACTTATTTCGAATACCATAAAACTTTACCATGTCAGCTCATTTTAATAATGAAGAAGAAAGATAGATATAACTATCTATAGTCATGATTATCAACAAGAGTCATAAATTAATTAAGGAATTTTCCGAGAAACTGGTAAATTATCGCATTTAAAAAGGACTTCAGCAAATAAAAGCTGCATGGCATTTAAGTTTTGATGACCACAGGGACTTAGATGCAAGCCTAACATAAAAAAATATTACAAATTAAATCATAGGGTTGTCGCTTTAACACTTTTTACACACACTTTTCTGTAAAGCATTGTTAGCTTAACTCTTCATTTCCTTGTGTATCTGGAGGTCGATTAAATATCACTACCTGCTATTTGCACCGACGCAGCGCAATGCAAGTGCAGAGCAAGTTAAACGGGTCCTCTATGGCATTATGTGAGTATATAATTCCAAAGCTGCGCAAGCAGACGCAACGCAGGTGCAAATTTTGCGTTGCACCCATAGAATACGATATTTAATCGACCCCCTGGAAAGTGGCGTGGTTAGGAAAGATGCGAGGCGCGCGGTCAGGGTTTCCAACACCCGGAGGGAGGGGTGAGAACAAGCCCGGAGAGACTCTTCTTCAGGGGGGGGGAGTAGGTAACTGGAGAGTGAAGGTCAAACGAAGCTGGAGACGTTGAAAATGCGGGAAGATAATCCAGAGTTGTTTAAACTGATAAATATCAACAGTTCTATCTTTGAGAGTAGACATGGTTTCGCTTGTGAAATCCGTTCGTTGCAATTACGGACGGTAATATCAGAGGATGGCGCGACGGCACAAATAAGCATATGTTATTAAATTTAAGAAGAAAGAAAAGAAGAGCTCCGTCAAGATCATAAAAAATTTAATACCTATTTTTAAATTCTAAAAACATTGAATATTTGAGAAGGTGTTGTTAATACTGTTTTATTTGTCTAGGAAATTTTAGCAAAGGAATGGGCCCACAGAGACATTCTTAAATATAACGTATTATTAGAATCAGCAGAAGTGTCAGAGTTATGGGTTCCATTACAACCGGTTGCAAAATTCACAATAATTATAATTATTTGTGTAGATGTCAGAAGCATTATGTTTACGTTATTAGCCAGTGTATCGGCCTGGGGGGGGGGAGTTTCTGAAATCGTGCAGTGTAATTATTTATTTCTTCTATTTATTAATTTTATATTCCGTGGCGCTGTTATAAATGTCAAAAGCCTTGAAGCTGTGGAACATGTCGATGCAGATTCACACCACATAAGCACATAAACCGTACGTTATCATATTATACAAGGATACAAACAATACATAATTATGATGGTGTCAAAAAATAAAACAAGAAATAATATTCAGTATAGCAAATGGAAACGACATCCAAGAAGATAAAATGTAATTTGAACTGAATAAAAATGTACAAAAGCAAAAAAGCACGCGTTAGAGATGAAGTTAGTAACATTGGAACTCATTCACAGAATAGATGTGTATTGCACTTCCTACAATATTTGCACAATAACTCAGTGATGTGTTGCAGATTCTGTCTCTTCAGGTGAAGAGCATGTTTCCCAAATTACATTTGGCAGCAAATGTAGTGATCAAGAGAAAACTTCAAATGTGCCAAACACTGAGGGGAGCAATCATATTCGAACATATCATGGAATGAAAAATCATGATGTGGAAAGACAAGATGGTGTAGGATCAAATGAATATAAGCTCTCTATCTTGGCTGATTATGGTACTGATGAATACTGACATTCTAGTTCAAGCTTATCTGATGAGGATGAGCTTCGGCTTAAGAAGAAAAAATTAAACTGTTGGAAGAAGTCGGACCCCACTAGCTGGAAGAAGAATAACCCTAAGGTAAGAAGAAAATAAGGGAAGCCTTAAGCCACAAAGAAAGGTGTGCAGTTAAGTTAAGCCCCTAAAACAGTTGATTGCAGCAAGTGTAGGTGGTAGTGCACTGAAAACTTTGATGAAGACACGAGGAAGAAACTCTGCTCGAAATATTAGCAACTTGATTATCGTTGACAAAAAGGCTTTATTCTTAATAATGTTTCATGTTAACCACATAAAACCCCAATAGTAAGAACAGGCACAGGTAAAAGGAAGGCAAGTATTAGGAGATGATCTATTATTTTGTACAAGATAATGTAAAATGTCAGAGGCAAAGAAGGAAAAGAACTGTTGAAGCTATGTGCTGCCAAGGCTATACCTCAAGAACTTCAAGTATGGTATGCATCATTGCCAGTTGACAAAAAGAAGCGAGACTGTGCTACAGAACCTGCGACTTTGGACTCTGAAGAATCAAGATTTGACTGAATGGTGAAATTAAGTTTAGAAATTAAGTGATGGAAAGGCATAATTGTGTCGCTGAAGTGACAGTACACGACTTTAATCGTTAATTTTATTCTATTAATTTATTTATAGTGTTGCGCTTAAGTACACTCAATTATAAAATAATGTACATGATTTCAAATTATTTTACTGATATGGCTATAAAAATTAAAAAAATATGGTAAAAATTATGACTAAATGTTGAAGAAAGTTAAGTACTTTTGTTGTGAACAGTCGTAAGTCTCGCAGAAGTGACAGTAAACGCCTCTGATTGTTAAATGTTTTCTGTTAATTTAGGTTATCTTTATGTATTTTAATTATATTGTACTTGAGTACATTCATCTTTAAAAAATGGACAAGGTCAAGTCATTGTATTCGGATTAGGTTCGTAAAATCTTTTTAAAACGTCGCAAAGGGTTATTGTTTTTAATAATAACTGTTGTTATACAATGTTCTAATAAAGTTGCACTTTACTAGGGTTTTTTCCTCTTTATTTATCCTACATAATGAACCATTTATGACTTGAACGGAAACATTTTGGTTAACAGGTGTAAAGCAAATAGTGACCAAGTCACTTTTTGTTACAGATGTTGCCCTGACCAAGTCGCAACATTGGTCACAATAATAACAATTAACTAAATGCAACGTTCAATTACACACGAAAATCGGGTATAAACACTGTTTATGATAAAAAAAATTAGTTACAACCAAAGAAATTGTAATACTGTACTTTTGGTATGATCTACTTCCTCTAATTCCCATTTTCCAGCAGCGTACATTTTTTAATTGGTCACTTTTGGCAGTATACCGACGATATATATAACTTATATGCATAAAATAAATCCTTACTACAAATTGTTCATGAAATTCCTGAAAATTCAAACAATTTATCACCGGGTAACATTACAGAAAATATGGTCATGTGAAATTTAGATAATTATATATTTAAAAGTATTAATATTAGCAAATTGTAAAAATATGATTTACGCAACATTATAAGGAGTCAGACACAAAATCATCACAAGTAGATGACCAATTTCTAAATAAGCAAGTATTTCACATGTGCATTCCTACAAGCTCGAGCAATTAAGATAAGAACTCTGCGACTTTTCCTGCGACTGTTCTATTGTGTTGCTCGGTCCTTGATCTCCAGCAGATATTTAAAATTCTTGAATAGGATCTCCCACTTACTGTTGTTCTCCAACTCCCAGCATTAGATTTGGAATATTTTCTCAACGAACAACGGAAACGGCATTGCTCTTTAAGGGCATTCGGAGTGCTTGAGCTTTTGAAGATAGGAAATGAGTAGCAAACGAAACGTTCGTGAGAAAGGCGTACGGTCCCTTCTTCCCTCCCTCCTTCCGCAGCAGTCTTCAATTGGAGGCGGTAGCGTTGGGAGTCATAAGAGTCTGCGCGATTATGGTTGTCAGATACTGAGAATAAAAAAGAAGGATATTAATCTCGCATAAGAGATCATTTTATTAAATGGATGACAGAGAAAATTTTTCTAATACGTAAATTAATTATCGTGTGCTATTTTAATAAGAGTAGTAACTAATTTAAACAGTAATAAACACATATTCTCATGTGAATAACACTGTGAATATTAAAGAACACATTATTCTCATACATATAACCAAGTATTAACATACTGTAAAACGGCGTGATTAGAAACAATGGGATGAATAGAATCACAACTTTTAACCTAATTTTTCGGTATTAGTTCTGTTTTAAAAATTATGTTTTTAGGAAGGCAAGTTAAAAAAGTTTGCAAACAGAAGTTTCATATTAATTATAAATTTTAAAGCAGAAGATGTCAGCTAGGAATTTATTTAAAATTTTGTTTCTATCTACCCCAGTGTTTCTAATCACCCCGCTCAACGGTACTAATCAAAGAACATATAATTTGGTTATTTAAATAGCCAAGTGTACGCAGATTCATTAAAATTAATTTAGCATGCAGTTGTGTACTAACAGAAACAATTTCATGTAAATATAGGTAATGTGTCATCCTGGCACATAGCCGGATATATTTTTGAGCCGGACAATAAAAAATGCACAAAAGAGACATGTCCTTTTGCCGGATGTCTGTCCACGACCACTTGTTTTTGAACATGTTTTGAACTGCTGTATTTGTGATGCCCATATAACAAATACAACTTTCAAAGCTACATTCAGCCTAGGATGAAGTTTGTACATGTATCTAGACATTGTTTAAATTTTATAACGTAACTTCTATACTGTTTTTTAGGCAATAAAAATTGGAAAATTCTGCTGTAGCGATGTGCCACGATGAATTTCACCTAGATTGCATTAAATCACTACCTAATTAAAAGAGGGTAAGAATAGCCCGAGAGGAGCGCGAGCGGCTTACCTGGTATATCATTAATCAAGAACGAAAGTTTTTTTGCAAACGTAGCAGAATTTGTGGGCGCACAGCACCCGACCTGTTTAAGGTACCGTGCCCAAAATTATTTTCGGCCCCTAAGCTAACCAGAAGGTAGAGTTACAAGAGGGGTATGTTTTGGACTTTTTCGAACATTTATGGCTGTAGAATCGGAACGGTTTGTGATATATACTTGAAATTTGGTACAGGTACTTTTCTCATCGATATTCCGAAGCGAGTTTTTTGTTGTTGTTTTTAAAGGAAGACCCAATTTTAGGCGTGCTCCTTTTTTTTTTTTTTTTTTTTTCAGTATTTACCGATTTTTCATTCAACGACGTGAAACATTCCCTATATATGTTCAAAAACTCAAATTATATATATATATATTTTAGAATTCTGCGTGTCGGTTTACACAAGTGTGACAAATTTCATTCTGATGTATCAAAAAGTTTACAAGCTTAAATGTTTAAAATTTTTTAAGGGGAGTTCAATTTGACCGCTCGACCCATGTACCTGTGCTTGAACTGTGGACTTTTCTAACGCATGCCTATCACTTTTTACGGACCCTCACATTACGATGGGAACGAGGGCCGAATGCCCGAGGCATGGCAGCACCCATATTATGTTAGGATCGAAGGCTGAAAGCGAGCCGTGCAAGCACCCGTCATTACGTTAGGATCGAGGTTCCGAAGGCCCAAGGGGTGCCAGTGCCCATATTACGTTAGGATCGACGGCCGAAGGCCCGAAGTGAGCCATCATCGCATTTACGTTCGGGCCGAAGACACCCACTTTACAATACAATCTTAACTTGACCTCACAACACGGTACACCCTCTCGGTTTTTCACGTTTCGCAGGCCCGGTACCTGGTGCTTTCATTAGTGTAATAGATTGTCTTAGGAAACGAATGTTTTAATGCGAAGTAACAAATATACCTTGACAAACTTGTCTGAAGTTACTTATTAATGAAGATATTCCATGGGTCTACAGACAAAATTATGGTGAAATTTTGTATTTTTAACTCATATCAATTTTAAACTTGTTTAAGATGTGATTGTAAATTTTATATGAAAGTATTATTAGATAGCATGCATACTAAATATTTAAGAACTGGAAACCTTTCTTCCATAAAGTTACAATAAATGCTTAAAATCGTCTTCAAAGACAATAGAATTACGAAACAAATACTTCATTATTTTAGTTATTAACTAAAAAAAACATCATCCTAATCAATTCCTTTTAGTATGCTCTATTAGAAAATAAAAATTTTACACTCCGAATGCCCGCAAGCTCTATTTTTCTGTCACTTTATTTTTCTTTTTGGGCTGGTCGGTTCGTATTTTCTACCGGTATTACGATCACAGGATGTCAGTTTTACTAACAAACAAACCATAGTATAGTTATACAAACACGTTAAACGCTGTGAAACCGTATTGATATGTCGCGCGCGCACATACACCGTGGTATCGAGGAATAAGATTTGCTGAAGATTGCTGTGTTTCTCAGTATTCAGTTATTGGTAGCCCTGAAATGAAATATGGTAGCGGAAAAACTAACTTTTAGGTGAGATAGCAGCGATAAGTGTAAAACTGATACTGTATCGTGTTCTTAGCTGCACCTTACTTCTAACAGTTTTCAAAAATAACCACCGGGGTTACATATTTCCATATCGCACCTGTAGTGCCTACTTAAACTGCGGTAGCTTGAAGTTACCGACATTAGTATTATTTTCGCGAGTCAGTTACGCAGCAGCTGTGAGTTCTGCAGGCGTGTGGCCTACTCGTTGGTGCAGGGCGCTGGGTGGTTGCCCGATTCGCCCATGCCTGGAGCCATGACTTGTGGCCGCCTGGTCAAAGTACTTTTGCGTACGAAGCCTAAACATGCGGGACGTAGCACGGGCACCAAAGATCCTTCTAGCTTCTAGGCTCAATTCACTGAACTGATGTGCTGTCTCCTCGCCGTCAACTCACCTCCACGAGACAGTCAGTGGTGAATCTATTAGTTTAGTATAAGCCTATATATTCTGAAATATTCTGCTCCAAGACGGCCATACCTAAAAAAGACGACAAAAACACCCATTTCTGTATTTTTTGCCGCTAGATAATATGCTTTAAGATGGAGTATTAGATTTTTTTATTGTATTTTCGGTTTTTGAGACAAAACGTTTACGCAAATCATATTACCAAAATTTTCTCTTCGAGAAAGCACATTATATATTCTTGGTAAACTTCTTGACACAAATAATAATGGAATATTTCAATAAACTGTCATGCAGAATCATTGAAAGAGAACTCTTGAAAGTAAACTTATAATTCTCTTGCAATGATACTTATCTAGACTGTTACGCTACTCTTTTGTTACATGACCAAATTAAACGCTGACATATTACAGGCGAAGATAGGGAATTGTGTACTTTAGCAAAGGTGAAGGTACAATTCTTTTTAAACAAAAACTTCGGTATAGAACATTGCTTGTTACGAGCTGCTACATGGCACCGTTCCACCTGGTAACACGTAGATAGGCTGTCAGCATAGGTCTTGCACCCCTTGGTACATCCACTGTTATTGCTGTAGGCAGCGCGGAGGTAACTATTCTACAGGTGTGGCGTGCCACTGTGTAGAATCTCTTGGCTAGCTGTGTACTGTAACTTGTGAAATTGCCGCGACAATAAACGAGAGGCAGGTTATAACAACGAAACAACGATAATGTAATATTGATATGGCTCTGGCGATCAAGTATCGTCAACAGCTTCTGCTGTTGGTGCAGATATGATATATTCCATTACACTTGAGCACGACCTTGATGCTACGGAGTTTCATTGACGAAAGATACCATTAAAATAATACCGTTATAGAACGTACATTAAAATATTATTTTAAAACTACAGATGAACGCTTACGTAATATTTCACATTAAGCAAATTGACATAAGTAATTAAAAATATCTACAACGCGTGAAAACTAGATATGCAAGTTCGACTTTTGTTTGTTGTGTATTTGATTCGCGAAAGGTAACATATTCCTACTACTATAATAACTGGATTTCACTGTCGTTAATATAATATATCCAGGACAAAAAATAAAAGTAAAATAAAATAAAAAGCCTATTAACGCAAGAGGTGAGTGAATGGTTACTGATATCGTAAACGTCCAATCCTGTGCCACAATAGTATAGGAAGGAGGCAGTGGCAGACAGACCGTGTCATCTGCCTTATCCGTATTCAGCAAACAAGGCGATTCCGGTTCGATTCCGGGAGACACCTGTTTGGGATTCATGCCAGTAAATGCGATTGGTCGGCGGCCTTTCATTCTGTCTTCTTCTCACTCTGGCCTTGGCAAGGGCGTAGTCAGGATTTTATTGGCAGTGTAGAAGTGACATTGTTTGTAATATAATAGCAAGCTGTTATGGCTTACTGTATATAATTGACACTAAGAGACTGGAAAATAAAATGTTGCTAGCATAATGGTATTTTGCGTACATATAGTTATGTAACTATAACAGTTGTGCAGTACAAATTATTTATTAAAAAACCAGAAGAAGAATTTATTTCTATACTCACACTTTTTAGGCTATAGTCACCTATAGCACTGATATTGGCTCTTGGTGGCTTAGACGTGCTTGTCCTATATTATTAATATGTATTATTTGTACTTATGATGTTAGGATACTTTCACAAGAAACTATATATATATACACACACACACACACACACACACACACACACACACACACACATCAAGCATGTCGTGAGATATTTGTTACAAAGTATTATACTCAGAGAGTATCATTCTGCAATGTTTCTTTTATTCGAAAGTATTTGATTAAAATGAGATCGTATAAGTAATTATAATAAAAACGTCAATTTGATATTTGTAAGCGTATTTAGAACTTTATATTTTTGTTGCCATACCTCGACATATAGTCAAATGACAGTTTGCTTTGGCAGACAATACATTTTTTAAATTAAATTCCTTACATTCTAACAATAACACTGAATCCCACAGTAATTTTGTAATTTTCGCAAAGTTTATGTGGTAGCATATAACACAAAGAATTTCTTGGTAAATTAATTAAATAAATATATAAAAACACAGATTCCCACAAATTAACTAAAACCTACTTTTGCTGAATTTATGTTTTTAAACACATTATGAGAACTTCATTACAAATTCTCAAACCTTACGCTGTATACATACATTCGAATGACTGTTTAAGTAGACCCTGTATAGTTCGTTTATTTATGCATACTAATCTTATCTTTCTCTCTCTCTTATATATATATATATATATATGTATGTATATATATATATATATATATATATATATATATATATATATATATATATATATATATATAAGCGCCAATATACCAATATATTAATAAAATGAAACTAACTAAAATACTAGTTGGGAAGCATAATGTGGTAACCCCTTTTTGGAAAGAACGAGAAAAACATGTATTTGAGGATATTAACTGTCTACCATGTAATATTGTAGACGTTTAATTGAAATGACATGGGCATTAAAAGTGTAAATAACACGTTGCGACTTAACATGAAAATAATAAACATAATACAATGTAAGCTATACCGATAGTGACGTAATTGATTTGAGTATACACATGAAAGTATAAATAAACTAAATTTGCCTACTGAAAACTATTGCACTGGGGAATAATCAGATAGCGCAGCAACTTAGAAATACGAGATTACAAATTATTGAACTTCATCAGTTTAACCCATCGAAAATTAAATCGGTTAGTCATTAAATATTTTAAACAGACTTGAAAAATATCACAAGACCTTTTGTAAGCAGCCCCAAATCGTTTAAAATACGCAGTTATTTGAATTTGATTAAAGGAGTTCAATGCTGCTGATAGACGAAAAATTCCACTGCAATCTACATTTTGACGATAGGAGAAACTTTCCCCTAATTCTTCTGGAAAGGACGTAACTTCACAGTACCAGGACGGTTGCAGCAACAAATTTGTATTTCCACATTATTTCGGTTTTGTAGTCGGCTGAGCTCTTGATTTTTGGTCTTCAACGGCCGAAATCGGGAGCTCGAACAATGCCCCTTATTACAGTTTTACGTCGTAGGATATTTTCAATTTATTCCTTCGTGTGCATTTACGCTGGTGTTTCCTGCTGTATTTAGATACCGTCTGCCCTAACAAAACGTGTCGTAAGCTTCATCGTGTGACGTCCCGATTATTGGCGAAACGGCATTTTGTTGGTCTTTGTAAGTGAAATAGTGTAGAAGATTTAATTTTATTTAGGCAATAAATAGACAAAGAGGCTTGACTGTAGCACATGGCGACAAGTACGCCGAGAATGTAAGTAATATTTGTCCAAAAAATATCTAATAATTTTTAAATATTTTCAAGTAGCGTAAAAGCACAACAATTCATACACATCCGTTACCTAAATATAATATAGTTATTTCCAGAAATATGGAATTGTTAATTTTTTGACTAATAGCATACTACAGTATTACAGATTATTAAAATTACAACTGATGTATTTTTTAAACAGTACTTTATATTTGTTTTGTTTCCTGAAGTTTAATTACATTTACTTAACACACGTTACTTAATATAACCTTTGGGGCGCCAGTAAAATGTGTTAAGTCAATATAATCATGTTTAAGAAATAAAAAAGTAGGAATAATAGGAATTCGTGCTTTAGATAAAATCTCGAAAAACTATCTTAGAGTCAACAGTCAAAATACATGAGTTCAAGTTCGGCTGAGCAGGCTGCCTGGTTGCGTGAGACCACATGATTCATGTTAGCGCTCCGTAAAATCGAAACTCGTGCCTGTCGGCGATGGCGGGGCGTCTCCAAGATAGAGAGAGAAGGGGAGTAAAGTTCTTCCAAAAAGGGATTGAAGGTTTGGTAAGCGGAATTCTCATCAGTCGTAGATTCTGGTTCTCCGCGTAGTAGCCATGAAGACTTGTTTATCGGTGTTTCAAAATCGTGACAGCAAAGGGATATATTCTCTACCACTAGGTGATTACGAATTGTCTCATGTACCTTCTTGTGTTTGTTAACATTCTAGGAAAAAAGTGTTAATTTTTTGGTGTTAATAAGTATTACTTGATTAGCTCAGAACTTGACTAGTAAACATCAACGATTGACGGAAACCGTACCAAATAGTTGTTCAGTATATTTGTTTATCGTACCAAATGCTGCTGGATTAAAATTCATTTTCTTAAAAATAATACTTGGATAGTAACGTGAATTCCATCGCTAAGAAAATGTAGGTATTTGAGGTTATGGATATCAGTAACGTATTCGTAAAATATTTTTACATTAAAAATCAAGTTATAACTAAATATTTATTTTCGGCGTGTACTGTTGTACCAACCTTACAGATAGAACGACCGCAATACTCTAAACACAAATTACATGAACATAAGTTCTTATTATTATAATTGTAACGGAAAAAAGAAATTTATTGTGTTGCAATAACTTACCCAATATAGTATTGCGTGTTCTTTAGCCCACAAACAAGTGAAAGGTTGTATGCAATAAACGAGTGAGTAGTATCTGAGACTTAAAATAGAAGCATTTTTAAGCAAACCAACCAGTCTAAAATACATGGTCAAATAACAGGAAACATGTAACGAACTGTATAAATTATTACAGCATAGTTAAAAAATTATTAAGACATATGGCTCACAGAGAAAGTAGTCGAGTCTTGCTTAAATAATTTATGTGAATTCTGTATAATGCTGAAATGTTGTGCTAGATTTTATAAATAGTCTATGTAAATAAATGTCAGTATTAATTAACTATAGGTTTCTGTAGCTTAAAGTTTACAGGTTCAACTTAAAATCAGTAAATCACATTATTTATAATTTGCATTTTATAACTGAATACTGTTGAGTTATTAAATTACCTTTTTACTATTTTATGCGACTGTTTTAAGTTGTCTTTTATGACACACAGATTCAAACACCAATGCAATATTCAAGTCCGGCTCTTACATGTGAATTATGTTCAGCAATAAATTGCCATGTAGACAATGTATTATGCCGTTGTGGTAATATTATGAATATCATTTACAAGTTTGTGTGGTTGCAATTTAGCGTAAAATAGAAGTTCAAACTTATTAACTGAGAAAAACATGAACAGTGCATACGTAAATTATTCAGTAAGTCTTCGTAGTGAACGTAATGTTTACAGCTTTAAGAGAATAAAATTAATTCATTTTCTGGAATACACACGTCACACAACAAAACGTCTTCTTGTAGTTTTTGACAGTTTAATTTAGAATTATTTTTCTTATTTTAGGTATACTGTCAACTCATTTAAGCAGTTGGAATGCTTTTACTACTGCTTTTACTTTAAAATTATTTTAAATAAATAGTTGATGTAAAATTTCACTTAAAATTATTTATATCAAGAACAAATAATCTATTTAGAATAATACCAATCAATGCTGCAAAATGTCAAAATCGTTTCTAAACAACCAAAGTTAATACGGCCACTATAAAGTATTCAGATTGTTCCGCATTAAGCGTGTGCCCTCCCCCCTCCCACATACGCACACTCTATTTCTCTCGCTCTCTCTCTCTCTCTCTCATATGTATGTGTGTGTGTGTGTAAATGTATACTAAAAATGAATATGTTTCTTATAATTTTCAAAACATTTTGAAAAGTGCCTTAGCAACATGTTGCAATTTGGCATTTTACTATCATGCGCCCACACAAATTACATAATATAAGTTTATACAGTAGCTATATGTTGAATTTTTGTTCCATATGTGACATTCTCTATAAATATATTATACACTTGTAGTTCGTAAGATATCTAAATTATCTTTATAATATTCACTTTACATAATATGGTCAAATATATAAATTAATATATTTATGTACAGCATTACCTATTTAAAACAAATAATTATTAAATGCGTTTCTATGCAAGGAAAATATAACAGTTAACACACATACAATCACATGTGCATTTAATTTGGTATGATGACAGATTCAGTAATAGCTAACAGTAGACAATTTTATCATGATTTGTACTTTTTTAAGCAGAAGCCAGATAAAATGTAATGATGATGAATAATTTATAACAAACACATAGAGATATCTCAATTAATAACAATCCCCTTAATAAATTGATCATGCACAAAATTCAATTTTCAAATTTAAATTTTTCTTGTAACTCCATCAGGCAAATGTATATGTAAAGTAACGTTCAGAAAATAGTATGCATTTCGATCATATACTGTTAAAGTTATTAAATAATATATTTTGAACTTCGTTTTCAGTTATGACTTACTAGGTTTTATAAATTAGGTTGAGTTGATAAAATATCTGTAGCATTCGTATAAAAAAAAATTAAATATAATAATTTTAGTATAAAAATTTTTTATATATATACAAATATCGTACTTAAAAAAGGTTTCTGATTGTAATAGGTATGTCATTTGAATTTCAATCATAACAATTATGAGTTCTTGGTCAATGCATGCATTAATAGAGGGACTACGTGCTAAGAATAGCAGTGTACATAGTCAGATCGGTAATGTTAATAGTCAGATCAGCAGTATTAACAGTGACATTTGTAGTGTTAATGAAATTGTAAATAGTCAAATTAGCAATCTAAATAGCCTATAAGTTATGTTAATGAAACCGTAAATAGCCAGATTAGAAATGTTAGTCAAATTAGTAATTTAAGCGAATTAGTAGACAGAAAGATAAGACGTGTTAGTGAGGTGGTGGAGATATTAGACAAGATAATAGACAGTGAGAATGAGTATTTAAACAGTAACACTAGCAGTATCAGTGATCTGGTGAATCAGAAAATCGACAGTGTTAACGAAAAGGTGGAAAGTGTAAGAGAAAGAATGGACAGTGTCGAAAGTAAAATGGAAAATGAAATTAGTGTACTTAAGGAAGAATAGCCAGAGTTTCTCCAGAGTCACGAAGTAGGACACAGTACCACGGATGCAGGACTGAGGACTGTCAACGAGAGCAACAGTAGAAGAAGATGGTGACGATAAGCAGGCCGTCACTACCAACGCAACATCGTCAGAAAGCACAAAGCAGCCCATTGGTGCTGGTTTCAGTTCGCCTTGTTTCGGGAAGGGGGTCACCATTAATCCCGTCCCCTATGATGGTCAGACCCGTTGGCGGGAGTACCGGCACCAGTTCGAGATCGTCGCCACCCTGAATGAACGGACGAGCAGCGAGGCTACTACTTGACAGCAGTACTGGGGGGGCCCCACATTGAACATTCTGCAGTCACTGCCCGAGCGACACCGACTAGAGTACACCACCCTGGTATCGGCCTTAGAGCTGCGTTCTTGTGCCTGGTACCTGCAACACACCCACACTCAACTGCGGAGCCGCGCGCAGCGACCGGGGCCCCGATTAAATATCACCACCTGCTTTGTGCACCGACACAGTGCAGCGCAAGTGCAGAGCAAGTAGAACAGGTCTTCTATTTCTGTATGTTGGTATTTAATCCCAATGCAGTGCAACCAGACACAATGCAGGTGCAAATTTTGCGTTGCACCCGTAAAAAGTGATACTTAATCGGCACCCAGGGGAGTCACTGCAAGAGCTGTGACAGGACATCATGTGGTGTCCCGAGGAAGCCCGAGATGTTACTGCAGTCGGCTTCTGCATTGACACCATAGCTGACACGGAGGTGCGGCAGGTGGTGCACCTAGCTGCGCCATACAACACGCAAGATGCCCTGGTCCGAGAGCTCGTGGTAGAGTCGTCAAAGCAGGTACCTATGTGTCCGGTGCGGGTGGTAACCCTGGGGGAGGAAGCCGACGACGACGGCCTTAAGAAGACACTGAAGTGAATAGAGGACACTATGAAGGACATTGCAGCTCGTGTTCGTGCGATAGAGCCATGCAACCGGCCGACTGGACAAACCGAATTTCGGTAGTGTGGACAGCCAGGGCACCTGAGAGCCAACTGCCCTCAACATCACCAGCAGCAATAGCATCAACATCAACAGTGAGGGAACAGGCAGCGTGACTCAGGTAAGAGCACATATTCGGGAAACATGTAAACACTGATTTTGAGGGGCAAATGTCGGTGAAGGTTGCTGGAGGGAAGGTCCCATTGTCCCTACAAATAATCTCAGTAAACCAGGATTCAAATGCAATACTGGTGGAGGGGAGCTTAACTGATGTTTGTTGTCGGATGGTCGTCAACACAGGGTCGACAATATCAGTAGTGAGGCCAGACATCATAGGGTCTTACCCAAAGCGATTGCCTGACCACACCAGTAAGGTGCAAGAGCAGTGTGCTTTTGAAACTTGGTGTTATCAGTATATAGCAAGGTGTGTACACAGCTGAGATAAAGGATGAATATCACTTGGGACTATACATGTTGCGCAGGTTGGGTTGGTGTATATATACTCGACTTGGTGTATTGCGACTATGCAATACCGAGTTAGTGGTTTCGTCTCGTGAAAATATGTTCTCCCCAGCTAGTTTACCTGTTGTCTGTTTTCAATCCACTTTACTACCTGCATCGAGTGAAGAGGTAATCCCAGGTCGATGCAGAGGAAAACCTGTCTGGCATGTGGTCTTATTGAGTCAGTGATTAAAGGAAGCGGCATACCAGATGGTATCCTAAGAGCTAGATCATTTGTCTATCCTGTATCTGACAGTTTGCTGGTCAGGATGAAGAACTTGTCTGATTGAGCAGTCAGGCTTGAGGAGTGGGACATGATATGAGTTTGTAAGCATGTTTCACAAATCCTGCCCAATTCTCCTGAAGTCTCGGGGCCAGCTAACAATGATGGTTAATTGTTGGAAGCATTAGAGGAGCTCTTGAAGAAATCAAAAGAAAACCTAGACTGGCGACAGAAGTAAGCTGTAACTTAACTTTTACAGAGGAATCAGAATGCCTTCTCGTGTGGGCCAAATGACCTACGCAGGATAAGTGTCACATTCCATCACATTGACACAGGCGAAACTCGTCCAATAAATTTGCCCTCTAGACGATAGCATCTAGCTTCACACAAGGCAGTAGATAATATCTTAAAAGATATGAGGCACACAGACGATATAAAACCTTACTGTTAGTAAAGAAGAAAGATGGGTCTGTAAGATTTTGTGTATTTTACCGCGAGCTAAATTATGTGACCAAAAATTATCCTTCCCTTCTACCTAGGATAGGCGACACCCTACACTGCCTAGCAGGAGACAGATGGTTCTTCGACCTCGGATTTAAAGACAGGATATTTGCAATGAGAAGTGGCGACAGAGGATCGGTAAAAGACAGCCTTTTGTATCCAAGGAAAAGCAACATGGCAGTTCAAAATTAAACCATTTGGACTACGTGAAGCACCTGCTACATTTGAATGCCTAGACTAGAGGAAAAGTCCTCCCACTAGACTCCTGTCAGGTTTACATAGACGACATTGTCGTTACCGACAAAATATTCGAAGAACATGGGACGTGTCTTCATGTTGTGTTCCAGAAAATTTCTGTGGCCATCCTAAAATTGGTCCTTAATAAATGTAATCTGTTTCAGCAGAAAGTTAAATTCTTGTGCCATTTAATGTATGTCCTTGAGATAGTGACAGACCCAGCGAAGACTAAATCCACTAGAAATTGGCCTCGAAGAGCAGGAGAAACTGAAGTTAAAAGTTTCCTATGGCTGAGTGCATATTACTGCCATTTCGTGAATTTGTTTGCAGCAATTGCTAAGCCACTACATGCATTATAACAGAGGTAAGAAGATAATTTATTTGAACCCCTGTGTGATGCTGCCTTCGCGAGGTTAAAGGAAATATTATCATTACCTCCAGTCCTGGGTTTTCCTATCAGTAAGGGCGAGTTCATCCTCGATATTGATGCTAGCCATGTTGGTATTGGTGCTGTGTTGTCGCAAGTTCAGCAAGGGATGGAGAGGCCACTTGAGTATTTTAGTACAGTACTTCACAGGCCTGAACGTACCCTTACTCTCGTAGTGAGCTCTTAGCTGTTGTGAAGGCAATTTGCCACTTTCATTCTTACCTTTATGGAAGGCATTTTGTGGTATTTACTGAACGTGCTTCATTAAGATGGTTATTTAATTTCAAGATCTCAGAAGGGTAGATAGCACAATGGATACATCTTCACGAATATGATTTTAAAATACCGCACAGACCTGGCCGTCTTCACACCAATGTAGATGCTAGCTCACGGAGACCCTGCGAACTACCTTATAGGCACTGTCGATATCGAGAAGTAAGGAATACGGAGACCAGAAATGTACGCAGGATCCAGATCCGAGAAGATACTTCTGATAGCCAGACACCATCATGGGGCGATGAGGAAACCAGGAAAGACCAATCGAATGACCCCAATCTGCGCCCTTTACTGGAGTGGACAGAATAAGACCAACGACCGAGCTGGAAAGAGATATCTAATCTAGGGACTACAGTCAAATTCTACTGGCACAGTAGAATTCCCTCATCCTTAGAAAAGGTGTGTCATATGCGAAGAGGGAGAGCAATGATGGAAAACAATTATGGGTTTAACTTGTCTTGCCAGACTATAGGACTCCAGAAGTGCTGAACGAACTTCATAACACTGCAACTAGTGGACATTTAATAAAACATTTGTATGGAGCGCCGGAGATTCTACTGGCTCTACTGTCGGGAGGACGTGGAGAAGTAGTACCACGTGTGTAATACCTGTGCAGCAATAAAGGATCGAGAATTTAGGGAAACTGTCGCTTTCTTAAACACAATGTTGGAGCTCCTTTTGAAAAGATGGCTGTAGATATTTTAGGGCTCTTACAAACCACCGAGAGGTGAAATCGATACCTCCACATAGTTCAATACTGTTTTAATATGTCGCCAGAGGTAATATCGATCCTAAACCAAGAGGCTTGTACAGTGGCTGATGCACTTGTAGAACATGTCTTCTCGAGGTTTAGGGTGCTTCTTGAGCTACATTCGGATCAAGTACGGGACGGATATGAAGAAAACACGAACCACAATACTGTATCCTTAGTCAGATGGGATGATCGAAAGACTTGACTGCACCATGGAAGAATACCTGTTAATATTCGTGTCAGAAAACCAATAGGACTGGGGTGTCAAGGTGCCTTTATTTCTGCTAGCCTATCGTTTAACACTTCGAAGATTATATTTGGTAGAGAGCTCTGCCTCCCTAGTGACCTACATTTTGGACAACAGTCTGAAGAGGAGGTAGCCACCCCAGAATATGCCAGGGAACTATGCAGGGAGTTAATATCACTACATGAATTTTCTCGGCAGCACCTCTATTATTAGTACCGACCGAATGAAGACCAGAAGAGCATCAGTTGAGTAATAATTTAAATAGGGACAACTGTTGTGGTTGGGCAACCTACGAAGACAGAAGGGATACTGGTCCTTACAAGGTTATAAAATTAATTATTAGTGTAGTCATCCGGTTATGTCGTAGTGGCTCCTGGGCTAAACCCAAGGTTGTTCCCATTGATCGACTGGCACTTTATGAAGGTCCGGAAGTTAAGGCGTCTGTTCGGGTCGAACCGACTTAAGGAGGTGGCAGTGTAACGAGTAAGCTCTCCCGAAGGCATTGGACTGACTGACCTGATGAGCTATGCCACCTTTCCTTCCCCTGCTCGCTACCTCCAATCACGGCGACGAGGCGGTGGACTTTACCCCACCTTCCCCCATCATCCTGCCTCTGGCGATGTGTGCCGCTCAGGTCTGGTTGACGTCACAGGTCTTCTGAATGGGTGGGCACCTGTCAATCGTACATGACAAGGCTTCAGCTCGGACGTGATTGAATGTTACTGCTACACACGGAAATTCCAGCTTACATCAAGCAGCATTGTCGGCGAGCTAGACGAATATAATGGGTGTAGTCGCAAGCGACTATAAATACCGGCCTACTGCGAGCAGCAATAGAGTGACTGGCATTTAGCCGGCGAGTGTTCGTGACCCACTAGGTAGTTAGGAACAAGGCATGACCAGCACATTAAGGAGAGACTGCACAGGTGTGGACGTGCGTAACACTCTTAAGAGTGGTGTGAGTAAGTGTGAGAGTGGTTGCACAGGCTGGACTGTAATTTTATGTTGCGAGACTTACACTACTGGAGGACTAATTTGAGAGAAATTGATGGAGGCCTATATTAATTAAATACTAGAATACTAAATTACGCTTTTAGGGAGATTACCTGTACATAATACGTAAATTCTTATTTGAAGAGGATGAATCGCATGTTTTGTATGCGTATTATAGAAGGTTTTATAGAGGTTGTAATAAATAAATTTCATTATCTAAGCCCACCATCCCAAACGAAACTGGCTACGCCTAGGACAGCAAAGTTGTTACAGTATTATACTCTTAGTATAAAACTATTTTCAAAACATATCTATACCTCTATCATTAAGGGAAGGAATATTTCGCGAGTTCAACGACATGCGTGTTCGGATCTATTGTCCTATTTATACACAAGCCCCGACCATTTGTATATTAACCACTACTCACTGGAACAACATGGACGGGCTCGAGTATGCATTGGACAGCGGATTCTATCACGTCGGTCATTGAACTCGTAAATTATTCCTTTCCCTACCTATCGTACAGGAAAACACACATACTCTTTACAAAATGCGTTATATTTACGATCTCTTGGTATCCTCTTGCATAAGCTATAGAAGCGTGCAGTCTCATGATGTTTTGTTTTGCCTCTGATAGTTATGTTAAGCTACGTTTGCCCCTGAAGTTAGACCAATTTAAGGTATTTTTTAAATCTGGTTCGGTCACAGATGTACTCCCGATTATAACCCACGACAATATAAGCGTTTGATTAAACTATCAAGACTTTAAAAGCTCAAAAAGAACACTTATAAGTAATTAGTTTGCTAATTTCAAAATGGAACGTTAAAAACATATAAAGCTCAAAATGAGAAAATTAATACAAATAACTTACTGTAATTCATTGCGTTAAAAAATTAGGAAGAAATGAAAACCTTGCCAAAAAAATTGTAGCATATTAAGTTCCAGTTACAAAATTATGTACATTGTCCAATATACAATCTGTAAAAATACTTATAAAAGTAGCCTACATGTTTTAAGATTAGCCATTATAATGCGGTGATGTTAAAGAGATAACAAGATATTTTTAAGAAGAACGGGAGTTGTGAAAATGCATCCAATTTCGCTTGAAAATTATTTATTTTATTTTTTTAGTCAAAAGCATTACCAAATATTAATTTTCAACAAATACGTTTAAAGGGAAATCGTACAAAATATTTTTATAAGTGACACGAAAGAAAAATGTCTGAAATATTAACGTATTGGTCAAGAATATGAATACTAATAATGAATATAATTAACAAATACACGTTCTAATTTGTTAAGAACATGCACCAAGGGACCTCAAAATTAAATTAACGGTAAAGAATATCACCATTTTACATTTGAACGAATAGTTATATAAAATTAATTCATAAACACATACTAAAGATTAAATAATGTGTACAATTAAGTAAATATGTATTTATAGCCAATGTATAGCAACATATATCGCAGCAAAATAGGAAACAAAAACACAAAGCCCTAGAAAACATTTATTTAACTGTATTGAATAAAAATAAATATAGTAATTCACCAAAAGAAAACCTATCGATGAAGTACTTGAAAATTATAAATCGGTCGGATTTGAAATTAACAATAACTCTATGGAAAATTTTTGAGTAATATTAATTGTTTATAAACATTTATTGCTGACGTTTATAACAGTATTATTCTGATATCAAATAAAAGTTGTGTTGTTTCTTGATATTCTTTAACACTGAAAGTAATTGAAAACTGATAATAATTAGGTGAAAATAATGAATCAAATATTCCCGAAACTAACGTATCAGGGAATTATTATTTTGTACAATTTACATTATTAAAGAAAATGTTTTACATTCTAATAAAACTAACGAAAAAATATAATAATATGTTACCATACCCGAAACCCGACTAACTATTACTGCGATAGCTGAAGTGAAACTGTGTTTTCGAAACTAAAATAAAGTGGGGCTAAAAATCTCAATTTTTATAACAATATTAATATATTTGTAACTATAAGTTACTGATTTTATAAATATTCACCTAATTCATTTTTGGCAAATATGTTAAGTATTTATGTCAGTGAAATATTTAATTTTAAGCCACTCCTGATTTTTTAAATCAGACATTTTTTAATGTTCACTAAATTACAAATACAAAAATACAGAGAAGTAAGTTGTTAGAAATTAATTTATCGTAACCACAACAACAATATTAATATTTTAAATAATGTATCAAATGGATGAAGTACAATAGTGAACATTCATTTCTTATGCCGATAGTATCTGCGTAAAGTGCTTCAGTATGCAGCGATAGGGCTGTATATGTTTGTGTTCAAAAAATACGATAACTATTAAGAAATAATAGAATAGTATTAAAAATGAAACAACCGGTAAATATTAGCAATGATAAATATAATAAGACTCAAATATATAAAATATTTTCGCTGTTAAATATCGGATAAAATAAGTTATGTTACAAAGAGGAGAAAATGAAGTTAAAAGTTTGACATATTAAATGTATTGATAAGCATAATGTGTATGAAAAATTTAGGATTGAAAATTTCGAAATTTCAACAAAACATGTTAGTGTTTTTTTAATAGAAGATATGTTATGACGTACATTATTTTGATTGTTATATTTAATGGTGCAAAACTCATTCAGAGAGAGTATTAATAATTATTTTTAAAATTATCCACTTTAATGACAGTAAAATACAAAACTTTTACACAGTTATATGCGATAAATATGTTTGATTATTTTGAATCTCTGTGCTAAATTTTATACTATAAACACATAATTTCAATATTATTTATTATAACTCTCGTCAGGGAAACTATTATCGTTTGCAAGAATGAACATTTTGTAATTCCTTACAACTAAAAATGTAATTACAAATGTAAATTTTAGAAATTATAAATAAAACATTTGACCATTTAAAAATTTCGGAGAAAAATTAGAAACAAGATTACCTTACATTAGCCTACTATTTAAAATACTAACAGTTAAATAATGTTATAAAGGCATTGATAAAAATATAATAGAAAATATACTACCCGGCGCTCTAAATAAAAAAAATTGAATTTTACTCATTTACTAAACTCTTCTAAAATTTGGATATGAAATGGAATATACTTCCTCACAAATGCACTTTATTTTCTGATTTCATTGTAAAACAAATGTTAAAAAACCAAACTCTACTGTTTTCATCTAACACGAATAGTAAAAATTTTCCTCATTGGAGAGGGCCGCAACTTGCGCAATAATTAGAGCACTCGCCTCCCACCAAGGCGATCCGGGTTCGATTTCCGCGGGGTCGGTTCCCGGATTTTCGCATGTGGGAATCGTGCCGGACGATGCCGTGGTCGGCGGGTTTCCTCAGGGAGCTCCCGTTTCCCCCACCTCTTCATTCTGACGCTACTCCATACACATGTCGCCCTCATGTTTCCTCTGCTCTTCATTCTGACGCCATTTCATATCAACCACGTATCACTCTTATCAACTCTATGGACTTGGGATATTATGAGCCGCTCAAATCTCGCACCTAAACTGTTGAGACTGAGCGATTCATAGATATAATGGAAGTAGCAATACTTTCTGTCCTGTAAGAAAAGTAATTTCTCGACGTGAGTCATGTACATAAGCTAAATTTTGAAATGTACATTGTCAGAGGGAATGGTTGCAAACGACAGATAAAAAATATCCCTCTGTAGAATTTGAATGTCCAAAACAGCATTCTTATCTCAAAACTTGGAATGAACCCAATACCACTTGACTTAATGTCGTTCGCGGTGATTTGAGCTGTTTCAAAGTACAGTACTAATCCGAAATCTTAACAACCGGTATGTAATTATAAGACAAAAACACCATATTTGTTTCATGAATGCGAATAACAGATATTTTTTTGTTTTTCTAAGAGAGGCAACACAATTGTAACTTACCAGACTATAATTGGGGCGGACGCGGAGTCGAATCCGGATCCAGGTTCAACCATTTTGATTTCGGTTTTCACGGTTTCCCGAAATAACTCCAGGCGATTGCTGAGATGGGCTATTCCTAGCAAAATTTGGATTTCCTGTTAGAAGTTTAGCTGTGTGCGCCTGTTTCTAATGACCTTGTCAACGAGTAAAAATAGTGAAAGATAATATTTGCATAACATCTCGTAACTAGATTAAAAGGTTTTTGTGAGTTCTGCTCCTTAATACACACACACACATATATACATATTTATTAACTATTCTGAAGCTGTTGTTCATATGAGAAAAGTAAAATTCAATATCTAATGAGTGACATCGCTGTCGACGAGACATAATGCTCACTTACCTTACGTTGCTTCAATTATTCCGCCACACGTAAACGTAAATAACATTATATTTTATGGTTATTTAATTTATACGAGTGTTTAAATTTCGCTGCTTCGATAACAACTCATACAGTAAAAGCACATTATTATCAGGCAATAGTTAAAATATTACGAAATTGATAGTTACGGAGAACAGGTTTGTTATGGCTGGTTTCTTCCTACTCAAGCACTAGCATCATGGCTTTTAAGTGTATGTTTATCAGTCTTCGATGCAACATAGCTTTATAGTTTGCAACAGATTGAGTCAACATAACAGTTCCTGTAGGCCTGTACGTACATGTGGTAACAAGCATTGATGTATTATCTTGAAGGTCACAAAGTATTAGAAAAAAACACGTTCAAACAAACTAGCCATAGGCGCAAGCTAGGATAAATTTTATTTGTGATGTAGTAGCAGCACTTTAGAATTTAATTATATGTACCATATAATTGCATAATTTGTATTTCATATAGGAAAAATGATTTGTGCCTTGCACACATACTTTTTGTTAGCACACTGTAAAAGGTGGAACTAATACAATTTTTCCGCTGCGATAAATATAGGGCCGAATAATATAAATTAATTGAGCTAAATAAAATGAAATTGTAATTACTGTTGTCTATATTTCTTGAGCATACCGTCAAACAACTATAGCAAAATATTTAACAAAAAATGTAAACATTAATTATTTTTGTATAACTATTAGTAACAATTATCGATACATGAAAGTGTTTTATTAATACAATATGCAGTGATTAACTGACGTTTCAAGTCACCAAAAGTTACGAAATTTTTGCGCACTTTGCGATTATTGTGTGAATTTCTTACATCCCTTCAACTGCCTATTAATTAAGTTGTACTACAATATCTGCAGCCAGAACTTAGACCTTCAAGCATGCAACGGCCGTGATCCCTATACCGGACACTTTGTGCTATTTACCATTGACCAATGGTTTAAATTTGCAACTATGTGTTCTGTATCTTAAATGTAAATTCTATTTAAGGTGCAATTTTTTTTTTTAAATTATTTTCGAAGATGAAGGCAATAATGTGTCTCCATTTATCACAGAGGGGATGATTTTTAGGCAATAGAATGTTCAGCTCGTGGAATGTTTAACAGTTCGTGCTTAATTTACATAGTCAGCGCACAAGACAACCACAAGACAATGCACGTTAGACACAATTAACTTTTAAAAAATAGATCAAGAAAGAACTTTTTGAATGTCAATGGTAACTGAAGTATGATATATGCCACAGAGAATTACGAATATGCAATGACAAACCGGGCAACGAAACATTTCATATCACTTCTGCTTGAGCAGGTCTAATTAGTGTAACCGGGTGCGCCTCAGCTTGAAAGTGTTTTAAGTATTCTAGAAATACCCGCTATGAGTATAAACACATTATTCAAAAAGGAAATCAATTCGGTAAATATGAGTTTATTTTTTAAGAAAAAAAAACATGAAAATAAGTTGTGTTGGAACTTGGGACGAGTATACACGAATAATTTATTTCAAATTTCAGATCTGGAACGATTAACTGGAAACATCTTAACTGATGCAGTGGTATGGAGCACAACCTAGCGGTGGAAAAAGAATACGTGAATAAAGATGGTGTTTCTTATGTAACCGTAACAGCGGATGGAAGGTGGAGGTGAAGGAGTTATGTGCATAGTTATAACGCAGCGTCTGGAGTGGTAGAACCCTCACTTATCAAATTTATAATTTGACGTTCGCCAGAAAAAAGTGTAGAGAATTCTCTGCTAAACTATAGGTTAACGTTTCAGAATATGACACTATCGTGCATGAAACAGTCACGTTTCAGAACGCTACAGTAGCATGCATGAAGCTATAAGTCAGACCGATAATTTATAGCCGGCATGACATAGGATGTGTGCGGCTTACTGCAAGTAATTTAGGCGCAGCTTACAAAAGAAAAATTGCGACCCCATACCGGAATCTGGCCAAACACATGTTTTACAAGCAACCTGTAATGCTAAAAAATAATTATCCTTACTGCACGACACTTCTTAGATATATTACGTAGTTGTCACTAGTGGAATTCAAGGAAAATGTTTTGTTTTATTTGTTTTCAAAATTATTGCTCGCCTTCCGAAATAAGAAATCGGAAAATTATTTTGCGCCTCGGTACGAAATTTTTTTCTGAGTACTTCAGCGACCTATCGAGAAACCCGCGTGTATTTTTGTTTCAAGCAATGATAAGTTCATCTTTATTTTTTTTGTAATTTATGAAACACAAACAATTATTTGTAGCCTTAGATGGACAATCAATTTCAGAAATATGCGACTTTGATCTTTGTTCTTTATTGTAGAACATTATCACTTTAATTTAATTGTCTATGTTTAGCAAATTGTACAGCAAGAAACCGTACCGTGCGCTACAGTCTCATTTCCGCCATTTTATTTTGTGCAGGCAATCACGAGCAAAGCTAAAGATACTGCAAAATGATTTTGGTAGATAAACCAGGAACAGGAAAACGTTTGTAGGAAAAAATTGCCGTACATATATTTTATCTATTTGTCATTCACTATTGAGGCTGCTCGGTGCAGGAAGGTATCAAAGAACAATTTTCAGTTGAATAGGGAAATTGCAGCACCCCTTCGTGGTAATCAAAGGGACCACTTAATGTGATATAGCATCATATGAAATCCCGATAAGTTGTGTGTTTTGTTTACATAACTGGCCATAGCTTAAAAGTCAGTAAACTGTACATTATCTATGTTTAAAATGTCTTTGATTAATTTGCCACAGTGCAGAAAGAAACTGTCTTACTCTTTGCTTTAGTGTTAACTACCTTTTCGGCCCTTATTTTATATTATTTTGTGGTTGTTTAAAACTGTGATAGTAATGATTATTACTGTTTTGTGGAATTCGGATTGCATACATATTTTATTTACTGGATCTGTAGAGATGTTTTATTAAGGAGAAAGGTTGCATTCTATGATAGTGTGCTGAAACTTGCCTACTACGTGTCTGAACTAAGAATGTTATATCATTTATTGATACATATGATCTGCCAGATCAGGGAAGTATGCTCCAGGTGAATGTGTTTTATTAATATGTAAATGGATTTCGTTTCCTATTTCATTTGAAACTGCTTTTAAAATTTGTATGCTCAGTATAAAGACATAAATAGTGTGCAATGTTATGTAATTATCGATTTAGAGTATTTTTATTTATGAGATAATACCGGCACAACAGGTCTATTACTTTTTTTTCAGGTTCAGTTAATGTAATTTCTAATATTTGCTTATCATTGCAGTATTATTATTCAGTTTAAAGTCTGAGTTGGCACCCTATTTCAATTTCAATTTTTTATTGGTATGAACAAACACGAGTGTGGCATTCGGTTTATATATGCAGGATTGGGATTCTGCTTGTACTAACCAATATTTCTTTGTTACACTGAGGAAACCCTAGTCCTCAGAACACCCACAGGATAGTTTGCACACATCTGCCACCACTGATCTCAGATATTAACAGATACCTCATGAAGGACCCAAAAGAAATCTAAATTTAAGTAGGAAATACAATAAAAAACCACACATTTTATTTACCACAATACTGATACATCAAACCATTTTCCTTTAATCAAGCAATATTATTTTAAATACCTACTGCCACTGAACAGGTTATTAGATGTATAACTTTAAACCAAATTTCAATAGAAAAATGTTTCAATTTATTTAAACTGTGTGACATACACTACCTACAGTACACACGTATACAATTTCCGTTTACAATCATTCACAAACTACTATCTTCGTAAAATTGTATTAAAGTTTATTTAAATGCATGCAAAATATACAAGATTCTATCTAAACAGTTCAATGGGCATGCTCATTTATGAAATTTTCAATCTAACACCAATTGGAATTATAACCTTAATATCCAAAACATGCAAAATAGCAAACACGTGCTAAGCTTTGGCTTACACATTTCGAATATACATACTTGCTCATAAAACATTCAATCTAGCTTCAGTTTGAATCATTATATTAATATGCAAAATTAAGTTCCCCACGCTTTTATAAACATCGTCAGAGACCTCCATAATAGCTTTGATTCTAGCTTTAAAAATTAAAACAATATTGTAAAGTCATGCTAAAATCCCTACATTTTATAACTTACATCTCCTGTCTAACCTAGATGGATCAAAGGTTACATACATAAATAACACACATTTCAAACACATGTACTTAACTTACTGATAACTAGAAGCATGATGTCACAGGAATTTGTGGGTACAATTCTGTCCAAGTAGCGGCTATTTATAGTGGAAAATCTGCTCGTGCCAATATAATCTGACCCAGTCACCATTTTATTACATTATATAAAAAACCTTGCCCTCTTTAAAATAGTGGTGCATTCTTAATCATAGTGGTGCTATCTACATTAAATAGTTTTGTCAACCGATGAAAAAATAAACAGCGAAGGTTCTAGTCCAATAACACCACAAGTGACTGACGAGGTCCAATCACGGCGTATCTGACGTCACAGCAGAGAAACTTACGTAGACGGGACGAAGCTGGTTTCTCTCGTTTAAGTTGAATCATTTCGGTCGATGGAAGGCGTGTGGTGTAGGTCGTAGTGATATACAATGCCGCTTCACAAGCTCCGTACAACAGTTTTTGGAAGGGATGAGTTCGAATAGGATCTTCTATACAAAGTTCCGTTACAGAGTCTTTCTTTAATAATCAAAGTGGATCAGCGTTCACATAAGCGTCAATTGGGCGAAAATAAAGTACAAGATAGAAAGCATCTGATCAAGACTAATACATCATTTTACGTTCAGAGCAGCGATAAATCAACAGGTGAGTCCTCGACAGTACACTCAGCTACTCTCTCTTTTCCCAGGGATAACCCTGGTCCTGTTACTATATTTGTTGACACCGAGGACAAAAATACTGCTAATTTTAATCCTATATCGCTAGGTAAATAATTTCACCACAACAAGAGCATTCTGTACATGCAATAGAGGATGGGTTAGAGAGTGGGAATTTCAAAGCCATATAAGTTGAATGTTTTACTAAACTAATTACGGGAATGGAGCAGCAGAAAAAGTTCCTATAAAACTGGTTAGTATCACCTTTGAGGGCCAATTCTTGCAATCAGCTGTGATTATAAACAAAGAAATTTCTATAGTCAAACCGAGGTTACAATCCGTTATCCAAAGCAGAAATTATCTCTTCTTTAGACATGTAGGCCAATATTGTCGCTCGAAGAATTCAAGATATAAAGCTTGCGGGCAACTCCATGACTTTTCGGAATGTCCCACCAAGGAGAGCTCTATGCGTAAATTGCAATAGGTCCGACTTTGCAGATGATAAAATCAATTCCTATCATTTGGAGATAGAACAGGAAATTAAATACCTCATGGCATATGACAAATAACCATACGTAGTAGCAAAACAGAAAGTTCTCTCTGCTGTATCGAGCACCACGACCTCTCACAACCCTTCGGCATCACATAATGCTACTTCCCTCTTTAATGGGCCATTTCATGATGCATCACCCCCTCGTCGCTCCCACAACCTGTTTCACCATTCATCTTGGTCCGTCAACGTTATTTGATCACACTGTTTCCCTACCTCTGGTGCCTGCTCCCTCTAACGTTCACGCCGTGCAGCATACAGATAATTTGCCCAAACCTGGACACATGTGCAATGATGGCTATAATGTTTGTTACAAGGCGATTCCTCATGTTATGCATGCAGCTACACAGTAAAAAATATTTGTACTTTTACAAAAAGGTTTTTTTGGAAACCAGTTTCCAAAAAAAATTTTGGTAACACTACAAAGTTTTTTTGTAACATTTACAAAAAACTTGTATTTTTCAAAATTCTTTGTATATTTACAAACATTTCTGTAAATATAGAAACAAATTTTGTATATTTACAGCTAATACCTGGTTAAGTTTACAACTTTTTTTTGTAGTGTTACAAAAAATATTTTTGGAACCTAGTTTCCAAAAATTTTTTTGTAAAATTACGAAATGTTTTCTAAAATTTGTCAGGTCTCCTAGGTTCATTTTGTTTCAAATCGAAAAATTTGCTCATTAACGTTTGTTTTAGTAGTTCGCAAAGGTGTTTACGATATTTGTAACCACTTTAAAAGGTTTCTAACACCTTACATTCATTACGTGACTTATTACGTTCTGATATTAGTTTACAAAATTTTCCTTGTAAATGTAAAATTTTTTTTACTGTGTACACCTCGCCGATGAATTTGTGTGACTGTTACGTTCAATTTCGGCCAGATATACCTACTCTTAATGGTGTCATATTCCAACAACCATATGTTATTGCCCCCAACCCCGCACCGGAAGATAAGACACCCCATATTGACCTCACTAAGCTAAGAAGTATAACACCTACACTGTGGATAGAGAAAGCTTACATTACACATTCCCACAACTTATTGTCGACCGGTTGTTGCATAATTGAGTTACTACTAATTTAATAATGTCTCCCCCACCTTTCCAATTTATTCAATGGAATTGTAGTTCTTTAAACGCCAACCACAATGCTCTGATTCGGCATCTCAATATCCATCCCTCCGATGTTCTTCTGTTGAGTGTAACCATAATGTGGGCAGGGAAAACGTACACTATCCCGTCATTTCAACTATTTCTGTCAGCTAAACATTACAAAGATACTATGATATACTTTCGCGCTGTCTACCAGGTGGTGGTCCTCTCCTGGACGCTGTCGCATTCGACAGTGTATTTTATACGCAATTATTTCACCCTAGTATCATTGGCATAGGTTTCAACAGCCACCACACCCAATGGGGTAATACACAGGACGATACTACAGGGAAAAATCTCCTAAATTGTATTACCAATTCTGAGTTGCTACTTATAAAAATGCACCAGATTACCTGGACTGGTAATAATCTCACTTCCTCTACTTCAATTGATTTAATGCTGATATCTAACAGCATTGCCGGACATTTCCACTCGGAATTTTTAAGTGACAACTGGGGCAGTGATCATTTCCCTATTTCGGTCTCTACTGCCATTAGTTCGTAACCTCCAGATCAGATTAACTATATATACAAATTTATACCAAAAATGCTTCATGGGAGTTATTCCAGAGTTTCCTCGCTGCGTTCAACGATGACTTCACCACCATTTTGTCTGAGAACATCAACAAAGTGTGTAATACATTTTATTCGTTGCTTTTGCATGCATCCAAATTTGGCATTCCGTTCAAGCCTGTTATACATTCTAATGACAGGGTGTTTGTCTCCTTGTGGAATCAGGACTGCGATAAAGCTAATAATCTTAGAATACAAGCATTAAGACGATACAAATTGTCTTCCATCATCCAAAATTATCTTGACCCCAGTCTCCGACAAGCTGCCACCCGTAGACTTGGTCCCTTAAGACACGAGTAGGCTGGGCTATGTTTTGTCGTTCTCTTTCGCAGACTTCTCCCTTTTCTACCTTATGGCATAAAATTAAAAATACTTTAAAAATAATAAGATGGACTCGCTCCTGCCACGAATGCCCCCACAATTTCTTTCGGGTTTTATGGAAATGTTAGCCCCAAGCATGGTACTCCAAGGATTGACATTTCACTATTGTCCTACCATTGCCCTTTCAACCAAGTATGGCGTCAACATTTTCTCCTCTGACTTGACTCTTAAAGAACTGTGTAAATGTCTTGTGTCTACCAAAACCACTTCACCCAGTTCAGGCTATGTTTCCTATGATATCCTCAAACATTTGTTGACTGGGCACTAACATGGTTCTTGCAATTCTTTAATATGGTATACAAATTCGGGGAAATACCCCTGCTGTGGAAGGTATATGGTATAAGTAATTCCGATCCTGAAGCAGGCAACCTGACTACATCCTATATTAATTCTTATAGCCCCATAGTTTGCACTCTTGCATCGCAAAATTGTTTCAAAAATATATCTGCAACGAGCTTTTTTGGTGGATGGAAACGCACAATCTTTTCCGCCCTAAACAGTTTGGTTTCCGTCATGATATTACTGCAGTAGATCATATCTCTAGGTTTTATCGCGTATCGCAGATGCATTTGCTCATAGTAGGCTTTGTTTACTGGTCTCGTTGGTCTGCTTTATATATGCCCTCTTTGCGATACGAATTTATTCTGTTTACCTTTCAAGTTACACCTACTCCGCGATCAGTGTATGAGAGATTAGTTCAAGGCAATTCTTTAAGTCCATTGCCGTTTATCATTTACATACAGGACTTAATATTCTACTTGAATCACGAGGTCAGATCGATTTTATGTGCCGATGGCATTGTCCTTTGGGTTGAAAGTAACTCATATATTCTAGATTGTCTTGATATCACAGACACTCTTCGCGAATTGGCTCCTTGGTTAATGGATCATTTGCTGGGTCTTTCCGAAGGAAAATGCCGGACAGTTAACTTTACCCGCAAGAGGAAGCCGGACATGATGCCTCTCCCGTCTATTAATGGCACGGAAATCAAATGTAACCATTAAGTTATAATATTGGTCTTATTTTGTAACGTAACAGTAGCTGGAACTCACATGTCAAATATATAGTTGAGATGTACTATAAGCATATCAATATTTTAAAGTCGGATGCACCTAGCAAATGGGGTGCCCATAAGGTTCCCTTACGAATCTTGTACATAATCACTATTCGATCCAGCCTAACATACGGCGCACCTGTCATGAAGAACATGTCGCATCTATTGACGATTATACCAGAAACTGTGCAGAACCGGTGCTTATGTCTGATCACTAGAGCCTTTCCATTTACCCCTGTTATGATCCTTCGTAAGGACGCTAGTATCCAGTCCTTATTTAAGTATCGAACCTACTTGTGTCATAACTAGACAGGGCGATAGCTAAATTTTCTACTCCTGTTCCTAAACAACTCACTGCTGCGCACAAACTTTTGCTCAATTTTTAAGTTCCACACACAAACGACCTAATTTCTCACATTGTAAGACCTAATTTTATTTCAGTAACTAAATGGGATCTTCCTGTTTTCATAGACACTTTTTACGTGGCCTTAGCTTCATACCAACATTATTCCCATATTTACATGGATGTTTCCGAATCTGCCAATGGTGTCGGGGCAGCATATATACAGAGCTCTGTGATATGTTGGGAACTATAACATTCCCCATTCGCTCGTCTTAACTGATTCAAGGAGTGTACTGTTACAAGATAGGGCTAGGTATGTTTGGAGATGGAGGTCTTTGATAAAAAAAATATTAAGCTAACCTAGTTTAATTACAAGTATCTATAAAAATACCTACGTCTATAATTATTTAACACAATATATGCCAAACAAAACAAATAATTAGTATTTACATACAGGTTATAAAATCTAAATAATACATCTACACAAGTTCTCTGTATATGGAATGTCTTACTAGTCACTCACAATGGTGGACCCAATGAAAGAATACCGATGAATCTTTTGTGGCCTAGAAACACCTTCTTCCTACTACTTGCTGCGGTCCAACTCGCCGGACACCCTCGAACACTCGTCGCAACCCAATACTTCTTATCACTCGTCACTATCACTTTACTCGCACCAGGCACCTGCCAGCCAAAAACTCTCTCGCCTCTGCTGCAACTCTCTTTTATATACACACTCTAACATTTCGAATTCTCTCGGCAAGTCTCTCATCTCCAACCTCCAGGAAAGGCGTCGCTTCAAAGTCAAGCACCACCCCGAGAGATAAAGAATGAACAGGAACACTCCAGACCACTATATCTCCTTCTGTTACCCGATATTGGGCGCAGGTGGTCGCCACCGCACATGGGCAGCACAATGTACGTCGAACCTCTTTGCTATTGCCTCTGCTATATCAGCTTACACTGCTCTCCGATTATCGCGACGTGCAGGTTGTTATCGTAGAGTCACTCAAGGTAATACAATCCATGCAGCGCACAAGGATGCCTTTTAGCTATACCGCCACTGTATCGTATTTAACCGCTCCGCCAGACAGCCACGGCGCCATGGAGTGGTCGGGAAGGGGGGTATCCTAGCTCTGCCTCCAATGTATTGTACTACACCACCCAGCCAGACAGTCGCGACTCGCAATAGTAATTTCCTCTCTCTTTTCATATTCTTACCCCAACGACAATCTTATTTGAGCCTTTCATCGTATCAGCTGACAGTTCAATTTATATGGGTCCCTAGGCATGGGGGTATTACTGGCAACGAACTGGCTGCCAAAATTGCTAAGAAAGTCTCCACAAAACGGACTGTTGAGTTGCCCCTCTCTTAAACACTGTTGGATACTATATGTCAGAAGTTACACATCTCGGCTGCTCGACGGGAATGGAACATCTATGTTTGCACATTAGCTAATATCTACACATCCCTATATAGGACCTCTGTGACCTCTCATTTTGTCGCGCCCGCACACACATCCCGTCATGCTGCGGTCACTGCTTTCCGATCATGTGCTGGTTACACTGCTTTGCCAGCTCATTTTTTCCGTTTACACATTTTGCATGAACTTTACTGTGTTTGCAGTGATGCCATTTCGGACATTAACTATTTACTCTTTGAATGCCTACGCGGTGGTGGCGACAGGTCTTAGTTAGGAAAAATCATGCTCTCTTGGCGTTCCATTCCCAGTTCACTACCCTACTTCGTTACATCATATTACCGCCGTAACTTCCATATTTCCTGCTCAGTTCTTAATTCGCGGAGGGATGGATGTTTAGATGCTGTCATTTTTTGGGGGGAAGGGAGTGAGGGGTCCGCGGGTGGCAGTCCCTCCCACATCCTGGTCCTCTGTTACATGGCTTTCTATCAAGCGCTTATCGGCCTCTACGAAAGAAGATGTAATTAGTTACCTTCTCATAATCTTACCACTTTTTCTTTCGGGGTCTAGATACTTACATTCCTCTTATCTTATTCTGTACCTATCGCAGTTTAGCTATTGGTCGGGGGCATCACTGCTGTAGGCCACATCCTCCACAAAAAAAATTATTGAATATGTGCAGCAAAAGCAGTCGGTCGTAACGGGCGTGGTAAACTTTCGTTATTGTTGGCACTTACTTTAATTTTACCAATTTAGCCCAGGTTCCGGGACGTTGATTAAGTTATTGCGTGAAACATCAACAACATTTTTTAACAGTTCCAGGCGTCTTCTTCAGTTACGGTAAGAAAAGCATTTAGCGTTTAACTGTATAAGGTAGGCATAAACTTCGAAAACTAGGGACAATATCCTCTTAAAATCAAAGAATGAAAAATTCCGCCATTGTGTTACTCTGACAATCCATTAAAACAGAATGGAATTTCTGTATACTCTTGCTGTCTGTCAACTATAATGATGCATTATAGAGATTTTTACAGAAATATTTTAAACATTGGATGCGTGTCTGAAGCTGAAGGCCAAATTATGTTATCAAATATTTCTGTGTTGAGTGAAATTTTGTCATAGTTGAGTTTTAAAATTGTTGGTTCAATTTGTAAACTAGATACGTGCATTTCTGATTATTTATGAAAGAACTAAAGACGATTAAGAATGCTGTTTTAACAACGAGTTTGTGACGTATTTGCTAGTTTTTAAGACGATACTTTCAGGTATAAAAGGAAATATATACGTCTTAGTTGTGATTTATACCGCTTAGTGGCACGGTTATGTCTGTGATCATTGCCAAGTGTTGTATTCGGTGTTTGTGGGTTTCAGCTTAGACCTAGAATTTGAAGCCGAGGCTTAACCCAGTATTTGTACTTATTTGATAAAATATAGTTCCCAGCAAGCAGGTATTGTGTTTTATAAATAATACTTTCTTATCTATGGCAACATTTTGAAGAAGTTGTAACTACGATGCTATTCTTATCTTTCGTACTGTAGGGAGGTAGCCAGAAATTATTTTTCTGAATTGGGGAACAAGGAAGGAAAGGTAATTTTATGAGTAATATGAAACCTTTTTTACAGTTAATAGTGGCACGGAATTCTTAAAAAAGTACTTCGCAGCCAATCAGTAAAAGGAGGTGGTCTGTCAAAGTAATTTAATTTGTGCGAGCTAGTGTTTGATTTGTAGGCATGCATTACTGCTATATTGGGTTTGTTTTTATTTTATAACAAGTAGTGTTCAGCAAAAAATTTAGTGCTTATGTGTGTCATGTTCGCTTCAGCAAGCGAGTTTTCATGATAGCTGTTTAAAATATATTACAATTATTTTAAGTTTACATATTTTTAATATGTATTACATTGCGGTACCATACTTCGGTATAAAACAGAACGTCGCACGGCAAAGGGTCTGCATAAGTCAATAGGCCATTCGGAATGTTTCTATGATCAGAAATCAGTAATATAATTTACACGCGTACTGGTTGCAAATTGTTGCACAAAATTTACCCAAATGTACTAAGATGCAATAAGTTTTGAAAAGGGGTACATGGAAGCATGGTTAGAAGAAATAGGAGAACAATTTTGTGCCTTATTTGTCTTCTATGTTGTTCATAATATTTGATAATTTAGAAATGTTTGGAACTATGGCATCACAACAGATTATTCTCGAATTGAAATAAATATTAATAAACTTAATAGTCGTTGTTTGAGTTTTATTATACTCTTTAATTAGACAAGTGGGCTTGAATAATTTTAGTAAAGGGACAATTATCTACTACTGGAAGTCTCACGGGACGCACCCATGGGCGTCACCAAGTTATTTTCTAAAAGAGAGGGGAGGATGAGCATTGCTTAAAGAAAGATATTTCTTTGATAAAAATTACATAAAAATATATGTTTATTGCATAACTGCATAACTTTGCAAAGTTTTACCACATAATTGAGACATTTAAAAAGAGATGGTGCCAAATATAATACTAATAAAATTAACAAAATAAGAATGTCTCAGATCAAACAAAATATACATAAAGATACCTTTACGTTAGAAACCGAGAAGTAAGTTTTTTTAAGGGCATGGAAAGGTAAGGTGTCAGGCGAACGACTGGAATGCTAAATCTACGATAAAATCCGATTTACTCAGCCTAAATCGATGGGACTTCAATTTGCCAAGTAGATATTTTATTAGTGGACGTCTATTCATACAGCAAAAGTTAATAATATGCTTGATTTTCGAGTAAAAAATTAAAAGCGGCTTTTAGAAAAATAAGGTTTTGAAACTTCAAGATCCATACAAATGGAAAATTGTAATTTTTATAATTTTTAGCATGATAATTTACGGTTATTTATGATAACCGAATGAAAAAAAATGCTCGCGCTTGAATTTTAAAATAAGTTTAACGATCAGAAAACATCTGTTCTGCCAGAGGTTTTCTGATAGTAAAGCAAACACGCACACACACACACATACATGTATTTATGAACACACTGCAATACATTTTAAGTGCGTGGCAGGCGGCGCCCGTAAGTAATATTATTTTTAAATTTCTTCTGGTGATTCTGCAATGGGCTACTTACATGAAATTTAATATTCATTAAAAATAAATTCACATAAAAGTAAAAAGAAAAATATAAATATAACAAAGAATTTTTGATTAATAGGGATTAGTTTAGTTAAATTACTCATAAAACAGATATGAAAAACAGCTACCGCCGCAGCGCTGACAAATCTTCTACTGTTACAAAATTATTATTTTGTAAGTCGTTATCATATTGGGCTTCATAAGTTATTATTAGTTTGGGAGGTTTCACTCAGATGGTAGCTACACTGTGGGTTTATTAAGATGTTATATAGGGCTAAATGACTTTAAGACAGTTGTGGTTAAACGGGCATTTACTATACTACAATGACAGGTACTCTAAAGACAAAATAGGTTATAATGTGTTCTATTTATTTAGGAGGGGAGCACAATATTACTGATTACTAAATTATTATATTGAGTTGAGAGTTGCTGCCACATAACTAGATCTGACAACCTTACCGAAGTTGGATTGATGAGGAGACGGCATCGACGGACGAGCAAGCACCCGCCGGGACTCGACCCCGAGCCCCGGCGGAGAACTGGACTGCTGTTGATCTGATGAGTGTTGGTGGACGACCGACCGACGACAGACGACAGACAGACAGACCGAAGACAGACCCCGTTTGCTTGGTAACAGCGCCATATATCGGCGTGCTTGTCCTCGATATTGTGCAACTACGAGGAGGGTGAGGTGAGTTGCTGTTTTCATTTGGTTTCCCAACGCTTACCTGATTGCCGCTCGGATGTCTTGCTGCTGGCTTGCCAGGCAATATTGCAACACTACGTCATCAGCCTGTACCTTGTATTAATACTCTGGTGGTCACGATCTTTGAAAGAACTGTGTATCGGGAGTGCATGACTGGATTTAGTTGCTTGAACATACTCCATTGCGACATAGATGACTGTCAAAGAAAATTATAAATAATAGAAAAAACATATGAAACAGAGAATGCTTTGGTCAACATGATACACACACAGCATAAAAATCCATAAATAGAATCGAGTCAATTGAAACCAATGAAAAAACAGAAAAATAAAAATCAAAAATAAAATAAGCTCAAACAGTGCCAAGGCAGACAACCCAGGTATGAGGATTGCTTTGCGAAAGGGGTATACAGATAAAATGTATGACACACAAAATAAAATAAAATAACAATACGACACAACAAAGAGGCGAAAATAAAAACTAGTTGTATATCAGACACGAACAGCGAAACACTAATACAGTAGATATCACACGGACAGAAAAACAACAAGCGACGCAACGGTGAGACGAAACAAACCCTATAGTTTTACAGACAGTAGAACGATGTTTCGGGAACTGGAATCTGTTTCCGTCGTCAGGTAAACACGCAAAGTACAGGAACACGAGTGCGGCAGATGAGGTGGCCGGAAAAACCATGAGTATACACAGGATGAACCCACTTATCTTGCTTAGCCAATGGCAGACGCGCTGTCTCTTGAATGGTCGCGCAGCATAGATTGTCTTTGATTTGTTACAGTGGGTCGAGTATTTGTTTTTTTATGTTGTAAAGTTGTTTCTTTCTTAATTAATGGGATCCACATATTTTTTATTTCAATGTTCTGCTGACTGAAAACACTGCTGTTGCTAATATTAGAGGCTGATACTTTGAGTTTTTTTTTTAATATTATCTTTTTCCTGTGTAAGTGGTTTAGAGACTTCCCAAATAATTTTGTGGCTATTTTCCCATGCACGTTTGGCCAGTCTGTATTTTTGGGTTTCGCCTTTCTTACAATTGAAGGACTTAGAAGCCAAGGGATATAAGTGACGTTCATAACATCTTCGCTTCTCACACTAACAGCGTATTTTATGACAGCTGTTTTTGTAACACACTGCCAAATTATGGCCCACGAGACTGTGTTACACATACCTCTCGGCCACTAAGTTATTAGCTTTACATTTTAAATACCAAAATATGCACTAAATTCATGTTTCATGGAAATTTACTTGTAACCCTAGGCTTGTAAGCCCTTCAATTGTAATTGTGTTCTTTGATTTGGTTCGATAGGGCTCTGCCAGTTTCACCAACGTACATATAGCCACATTCGCAGGGTATCTGACATACCTACACAGTTTATGGGTTTGCAGTTCTTCTGTGGCTGGTTTCGCCCTGGTAATCGTACTTTTTATAGTAGATTTGGATCGGACTGATGTTTGAAGTCCATATTTGTTTCCCAGACGTCTAATTGAAGGTAACACTTGGTAAAGTAAAGCATTACAGTAGATTGCCCAAACAAGTACAGTATCGCTATTATAATAGACCATGTGATATTTATGAGCACATATTTTGTATTTACAAAATCTCATGAGTGGATGTAAATGATTTTGTGAAATATAGGCAGTCTCTAATATTAAAAAAAGTGCACCTGGTAGCCTACTTCTAACTCATTTAGTATGAGAATTGCATTAAAAATAATATTAGATGTTAATAACTTTAATGGTAAATTTATTAATGCATTTGTAAGAGAAAACTTGAAATGAGTCATATAAGAGACAGTGTTCTGAGAATGCATGACTTTGGACTTGTAGAGGAAACTGTGTCATGTTAGGTGTTAAAATTCATGTAATATACCTGAGATTTATAATTCAACAATTTAACATTTAAAGTTGAAACCCAATGTATTGTTTGTAGTTTATATCTGTTCTCAGGTTTACCTTTGTAATGGTTCCTGAGAAACAACAAACATGGATGACAGAACGATTGATCTTATATTTGCCGGTTCGCTTGAAAGCTTGCCTCCAGTAAGCTCAAAAATTGTCCGTATATTTACGAGTTCAACATTTACAGGTAAGTACCGATTTTCTTGCACAGGTAGATGATTGAAGGTAATAATATACGTTTAATGCATTAATAAAAAACATGATTTTATTTTATATCTTTCCTTTGATATTCATCGTTAGTTTAGATTAATATTTGTATAACTGTATTGAAAACCAATGCAAAAAACTGTAGTGTGTTGTGTTATTATGAAATATGAAAATCATAACATAAATAGTAAATTTTTACTATTGCAGACGCTAAATATCATAATTACTGCAGGTTAAAAGCCTATTTTTCTGAAACTGATGTTAATGAATACACAAGAATCTTGCTACCTTTTTATTATATGTCACTCGATGGTCATCTTGGATGATACCTTGATATTTTACCTATTCTTTCACAGTCACCTTGTTTACATCCTCCAGATTGTTTATCAATTATTCGCTTTCACTCTAACGGCAGCACCTCGATAGCCTTCAGTTGGTTTGCCCGCGGGGGGGGGGGGGGT
>PNEQ01024427.1:0-24353 GCA_003012365.1 Medauroidea extradentata | reverse complement strand
CAATTGTTCGCGGTGTGGCATGTGATTGGTCGAAGGCGTTTGGGCGCGTTTAGAGCCAGTTGTGGCTGTTGGTAAGCCCCGGGAACAGGGATCCAGAACAGAGGGTGCTCACGGTATAGAAACGAAACATTTATTTTCAAAATGGAATCCAGGAATTCCAATAGCAAAACTGCATTTATTTAACTGTGTATTAAATACAGCTGTTAATCTGTATTTATATCAATAAATACATTAACAATATTTACGTCGAATACATTAGACTAGCTAGATTATACTTGAAAACTCTCATCTGAATTTGTATCGGTTACTTTGTTGTTGAATCGGAGATGTTCGTTGTTGGCATTTCGCTTCAACTTTCTCAAATAGACTGAGATAATTCTTTACTTTATTCCAAATTTTACTTTTCTAATTCCACCACCAATGGGAATACAATTTCCCAGACAGTGATATTCTCATATAGATGATTGTATTGTTAATGTTTGTTGCCTAAGCTGAAGTCAAGTTACATTAAAATCCCACAACAAGACAAAAAATAAAAAAAGAACACAGTATTAGCTGTTGTCAAAATTCGTACATACATCACACAGTATATTGTATTTTTTAACATTGTAATAAACCGTCATACTTCTAGTGCTCTTACCTACTTGGACACGAACTTGTTCTACGCAAGTTCCATTAACCGCAATAATAAGCCAAGCACCACTGTACCAGTTGGCTCTAATCAATCATTTGAGGGGCACTTTTCTACGTCACTGTCCACACAAGTACTTCTATGGCCGTTATTCCAACTTTCACTTGTCCTTTTACGTCAAAGAGAGTACAGTTTCATAGACAGTGATGATGGTGCTACTTATAGGCCCTACCTAAGTAGGTACTGATTTTGTAATAATGGTTTAATGCAAGACTTAAATTACAACTGTTGTCAATAAAAGGCATTTATGAAACGGAAGTTTACGTTTACAAAGAGTAACGTGAGAGGGTTAACAAGGTTTTCTCCGTCACATTATAAAAATGACCGGGATGTTTGATAGGTAGATGTTAGGTGGCGATGATACATATACATGCAATATGCTCAGCTCATGTTTGGAATGCAAGTAAACTTAATTAAGACAATTTTCAATTCACTCACACGCCAACCTCGTGACTTTTCGCAAACGTCTATAGTTTACAGTTAGCAACATGTTTCATTTCATATGAATAGTTAGTTGTGAATTTTGGAATAGGTGCCTATAAAAACCAAATACTTTAAGTTTGAATTTCAAGTAGTGAGAGCTAGTAAATAAGAAAACTGTCATAAAAAATAAGATTTCTTAATATATATTTGTACATGCATTACTAAAACTTGAGGTTCTAATTTTCAATCCTACCAAAACCCACTCATCATACATCATAACATAGAACATATCATTAACAAAATTAATTTAAATAAGCAACTATACCGCACCTGAACGAAGTTCCCCAACCCTCCCTCATGCTAATAACTTAAACCCGACTTCTATCCTAGCTATTCCCAAACCAGATTCAATGAATTCAATCAAATAAACTATAGGGATGTTCTCAGAGTGTTCGGAAAGGTTTTCGATTTTGCATTCCTATCACCCTCACTCTCACTTCATAATGTAAAAACAATATTTGAGTAAAATTAATTTAAGTAAGTAACTGTAACACACCTGAATGGGCTCCTCCACACCTACCCATGCTAATAACCTAAACCCAACTAATTTCCTAGGGATCTCCGAACGATTTGCAATTAATCCAATAAATTAAACAACAGGGGTTTTCACCGAGTCTTCCAAAAAATTTTTCTAAATCACATTCTAATCACATCCCCTTCATACCTCATATAGAAAAAAACTTATTTTTAGTAAAATTAAATTAAGAAAATGACTATACAACACATTTACAGGCTCCCCCTGCCTTACTCATGCTTATTACTTAAACCCGACTCCTATCGTAGCTGTATCCGAAAGTATGCCATAAAATCCAATAAAATACACTATAGAGGTAATCTCAGAGATTTCCCAAAAATTTTCGATTTCGCACTCTAAACACGCACCACTCCCATCTCATAATGTCAAAACATTTTCTTAGTAAAAATAATTTAAGTACATTACTATATCACACCTGGGTGAGATCCGCCACCACATACCCTAGTTATACCAGAACGATTCCCAATAAATCCAATCACATAAACTATTGGGGTTACCTCCGAGTCATCCGAAAACTTTTCGATTTCGCATTTTCAACCTAACCTCACTTGCACATCACATAGAATATAAATTTTTAATTAACTTAAAAAATAATCAACAGTATATGCCTAGACAGGCTTCCTAGTACCCACCATACTTTACACTCATGTCACTAGCAGATGCTTCCCCCTCCCCTCATCATCGCCAACCTGTTTAGCCTTCCCTTCTTCCCAAGTCAGCACAAGCACGCTAATCACGTGCTCATCACGTGACACTCCTCGCCTCCATACCATGACATCATCCTGTACCATCTCCCCCTCCTCGTAGAGTCAGCACATACATGGGTCGCAGTATGGTGCAATACAAAACTATGTATTTCCCCCTCACTCCCCCATCACATGAGTCGTTACATTCCTGAGATGTGACATCATATTGGTGTTGCAGCATGGCGCAACTCTGTAGACGACTTTCAGTATCATTCTCTCAAGGACATTTTCCCCACACCTTCACACCTCTACACTAGCTAGCCCTAACCTAGCTGTACCCAAATGATCTATAAATACATTTAAAATTTAGGGGGTTCCCCGAGTCTTCCCAACAGTGTTTTACTTTACATTCCATCCAGGACCCACTCGTACCTCACAAATATAAACTATTTTGTAGTAAAATTAATAAAATAAGTAAGTAGCCATCATCATACCGGACGAACTCCATGGAACTCACCCCCCCTTCCCCAAAATAACTTAAACGAGGCTCTCATCCTACCTATAATGTTAAATTTCAAATATTATTCAAATTAAAAACAAATTTCTCCGACTCTTCCAAATATTTTAGCAATTACACAGTTCCAAGCATACCCGTAATGTACACAAATGTAAAAAAAAATGTAATTAATTAAAAAGCCAACATATCTTACCAGACGACCTCCATTAATAAACAAGCTTCCCCTACCAATTCACCCCGACTATGATTTCTACTGTAATTATATGCATATATACGTTTACATGCAGCTATCTTCAATCCGATTCCATTAAAAACAACCGACACATTAAACCCATACAAAGTGCATTAGCACACTAGCATCCGTAACTACTATATTTTTACATATCTCCAATAAGTCACTGACAGACAAACACGGTCTCTTCCCTCGCATCATTATCACTAAACTTTATTACTTAAGATCTCTCCGCGAGTGAGTATGTACATATTCACCACATGTCCATCACATGGTCATCGCATTTCCAGCCCATGAACCCTCCTCTATAAATGAGTCACCATTTCATAATGCCATCTGGTACCATTTCTCACCGAGCTGACACATACATATATCGCAGTACGGTACAACACCACACAACACAAACCATTGATGTATCAATAACTGTACTCTCGAAGAGCACTGCGAAACAGCACCCAACTATTACTAAGCCCAACATCGTGGCTAAAATTGAATTTTCACACCAAATATACACTAAAATAAACAACCTACATGTTAACATAACCGAGAGTTGTAGAGAATACTTCGTAACATACATTTCACATATAAAATAATAGTCTCACAATTCTCCAGCAATATGTCTGGTATAACTCGCACATGTTTATTACCTTACGTATAGGTGCGAAAGAAACTAGGCACATACCACTGGGTAGAATTTACCGTACATTTGCTTCACTACTGTACCGTTTGTTGGCACATGCTCATTTGTTTGTTTATTTTGTTTTGTCTAGTTTGTCTATTCGTAGTGGTAACTAGATATATTTTTTTTCGCAAAGTTACTCCACGCCAGCACTGGTTATTTCTTTAATCTTCGGTAAAATTGTAATAATAGTAAACTGCTTATTATTTTATAAAGAAAATTTCAGGCAATTATTTGTGTGCAGTTAATGCAGTGTGGTATAATTATGGAACAGTTCTTGTGTAATACACCTGATCAATAATCATGATCTGATCATATTTGATTTCAAATGAATCAAACAAAATTTTTTATTGGTAAAATTTAAATTAAAATATCATGTTTTGATTACTAAAACACGTGTGTGTTTTAAATTATTATGTTAGGAAGTATTGTTCGATACTGTCGAAATACTATTTTGGTAACATCAAGTAGCTACGACTCTATGCCGGCCTATAACCTCTAGGCATTCCTTTGTCTCGACCTTGTTGTCTCTTACACATCATGGCGTGAACATCAGTCAAAGGCTTAGTGCTCTTTATCAGTTTGTAATGTCGTAATCCGACAAGTTTTCCGCCTAGGGTGAGTTTATTCTTTCAATTTATTACGTTTGCGCCCTAGTGTTACGTTGTTTCTTTGACGTTCATCTTTAAAATAATTTGTTTGCTTGTTTAGTGAAGCGGTCCCCGCCACGCGGTTTCAACTCTTTGTTATGTAGAAGGAAAGGAAGCCTATCCAATATTTGAGGGATTTGGCTTGTCTACATCTTCCAATGTAGAAGTAACATTATTTCTACTCGTCCTTTTGCTGTACCGTCATAGGTAGCCATGGGCGAGACGGAGATGTAACATCTTTAGGCGGTGGCAAGAGTGTCCCCATGAAGGACAGCCAGAAAAGTCCAGCCAATATATTTATTTTCCTTCTCTCGTCCTAACTACTTGATGTGTACACAGAACTAATTATTAAAATTTGAGACTTTCTTTTATATTTGATCACAACCTCTGCAAAATTAATTGAACAACGCAAATTGAAAATTCGTTAAAATATGTAATCTTAAAAAAAGTAAGTTAATTAATTTGTTTTGTGTTGGGGATCCCCAAGTTTAACTTATTTATTATGATATTCTTAAGCGATACGTGCTTTTCTTGATTTGTGAATGTACCGTATTGATTAATTTAGATACTCCAAATACTCATTGTGCAAAGATTTTATTATCTAATCAAGGAATTAAAAAAATTTTTTTTCTGAATTATTACTATTTTATTTACTAGACCTAACTTATTTCATAAAGTTTAATATTCAAAGGCTCTCATGCTTCTAAATTAAAATAAATAAAATTTTGTATGGTTTCTTAAATTTATAATCCTTAATGTGAAGTGTTGGCGAAAGGAGGCTCGGCCCTTTCTTTGACCTTGAATAAGGAGCGCTGATCAACAACTTGTGTCCACGTTAGTGCTGTTTTCCTCCTTTCTTTGCTTATCTGGCCTAGGAGCTGTCTTGATCTTTTTACCCTATTGGTTTACCCTTCCTGGACCTCCTGGGTTGGTTGGTAAGGTTTGGGGGAATCCCACCAAACAGTACAAAAAAGGGAAGCAGATGCTTGTGGTTGTTGATTTGTGTTTCCTTTTGTGCATGCTATTGCATGTTGCTTCCCTATTTGCTTTGGGAAGTTTGTACATGGGTGTCTTTCACTCAGCGCCACACTTTCGGTCTGGGCTAGGGTTAATTTTGGGTTTTTGTTATTGTGTGTGTGTTTTTGTGTTTTCTTGTGGGCACACATTTTCCTCTGGGTTTGTCTTTTGTTACCTAACCATGGCAACTATAGCACCTGAATTTCTGCGAAAAGATGAGTGCCAATATCAGTGTACCATCAGAGATACACAGGCACCTGAAAATACTGCTGATTCTTATAGAAGCACCTTGCGTGCAGCTTTATTGATTGAGAGGCCGTTGATTAAAAATATTTAGATTCTATTGACATTGATGAGGAATACAAAAACTGTGTTTCTAAGGTCTTAATTTTAAAAGAGATTTTTGATAACGTGGATGATGATCCTTGTTCTCCTACGTACCCCAGTCTTAAAAACAGGTTAGCCCACCTAAAGAGGCGCACAGAAAACCTTTTGTGTGAGTTTTCTGAAAAACTTACTGAATCCCAGGTTCATTCCCTGGAAAATATTAAAATTCATATTCAGGAAATGTTTGAGACTCTCGGCAAACTCGAGGCTCAGTATTTACCTCCTCATACCTCTACAGAAGAAACTTCCCAGACTTGAATCCTTTCCTACCAACTTGCTAACCTTGAGGTCAGTGCACCAACTGGTACCAACCAACTTTCTCAACCTACACAGTTCAACCTAGGTGGTTACCCTTCTGGAACCACCACAACTCACTGTGTACCTGTTTCATTGTCACACCAGGCTGTACCTTTGTTTACTTCACCTTCTCCACACAATAATGTTGTTTGTGGGACTTATCCACACATGTCCACTTCTGTGTTTCCAAATACACCTAACCTTGTTTCACCGGTCTTTGGAAAAATAACTCACCCCCTTGAACGAATGATGCGTGATTTCCCAGCAACTGATGGTTTGCACGTGCCTAAATTCTTAGAATATTTAAAGAAGATTGTGAAATTTCAGCAAAGTTAAACTGTGCCAGAAGCACAACTTCTAGAGTTAATTTACCCATTTACTCACTGTCCTCTCAGTGAAAGAACCAGATTAGCCATTTCACAACAATTTTCTTTTGATGTGTACCATGCTGATATTCTACATTTTTTATTCCTGCTAGACTTCTTACACAACTGAAACTCAAAATGTTCAACCATCTTCAGGAACCTAATGTGTCATTGTCGGTCTTTGCAAGTAGTATTAGAGAGACTGCTGTTGTTTTGCTGTTGACGTTACCTGAAAGTGAAATTGTCAACACTATTCTGGAAGGATTAGCACCTCAGGAACGCTCTCGCTAAGTTTTTGTTTAAAACCCACTTCTTTTGCAGAATTATACATGGTGTGCCTACATTCTCAAAACATTCGGTATGCTGACCAGAAACATGAAAATATATATCACGAATACAAACCTACCAAAACATTTAAAGATAATAAAAAAAGAGGATACCTTTTGATACTAACCTAAGCCATGTGACTGGAAATCCTGCCAAATTGCAAATACCTACCAAACCTCAAACTAGCTTTGAACAAAAACCTACTATCTCTTGCAACTATTGCAAGAAACCTGGTCATGTTATTCCAAATTGTTTCAAGTTAAAAGCAAAAAAACAAGGACCGCAGGGAAGAAAGGAGAGCGATCTTCCCTGTAATCATGGCAGTCCTGCCAATTCTCAACATAATGCTCACATACTAAAGTCTGTGAATCTTTGCCATCATTTTCAATATCTTTTTGGTTCTCATAAATTTGGTGCCAAGAAAAAAAATTTGAGCATATGTCAAGTAAATTTTCCAAATGTTAAGGGTATTCAGAAGTTCCCAACTCCTCGTGTTGATGTTATTTTAGGAATATTAACTATTAATGCGCTTGTTGATTCTGGAGCAGCGCATTCTATTATTTCTGAAAAACTTTTAGAAAATTTAAGGGAATTAAAGCTGATAAAGTCTGTGAACCTTGTGATATTCAGTGTTACACAGCATCCAGAGAAGCTTTACCGGTACCTATTTTTTGTTGTGTTACATTTAAGATAAAAATTATACACTTTACATGGAAGCATAAATGTCTTGTTTCCAAAAATCTTGGACTAGAATATGTATTAGGTGCTGACTTTACGAAATCCACCGGACTTGTACTAGATATTCAAAACCAGAATATATTTTTCAAATTTTCTCCCAACGACAAAATCTTTTTTTCAGATTGTAAACAGAATCAGAACATTTCACCTGAAAAAAGGCTCAATCAAAAGTAATTGCTGATCCTTTTGCTTTTTTGGACAAGTCACAACGGTCAGCGATTAAAATCCTGTGTGAACAGTTTCCTAACGTTCTCACCTCTAAATTAGGACTAACTGATTTATTAGAGTATGATATCAAACTAATTGATAAGGAATATGTTAAGAGCCATCCATATAAACTAGCACCCCGTAAAATGGAAATTTTGAGAAATCAAGTTCAGGAATTGTTAGATAAGGGTGTAACTGAACAATCCACATCACAATACGCCAGTCCAGCCTTTTTAGTGCCTAAACCTAATGGAAAACACCGCATGGTGGTTGATTTTCGTAAAGTTAATCAAAAGATAAAAATTGAATCTGTTCCGTTTCCTGACTTGCATTCTGCTTTTAATTGGTTTGGAAAAGCAAATTATTTTACTACTATTGATCTTAATGCAGCTTATCAACAAATTCTTCTCTATCAGAACAGTGTAAGCATATTACCAGCTTTTGTGTTACATGGAACCCTTACCAGTTTACTCGTGTACCTTTTGGTTTGGCTACTGTTGCTCAGGTACTTACTCGTCTTTTGGATAGAATATTTCATGACATTAAATTTAAATATGTGTTTAACTATCTTGATGACCTTGTGATATATTCTGAATCTTTTGAACAGCATGTGGATCGTCTTAAAGAAGTTTTATTACGCCTAGAAAATACAGGTCTTACTGTTAATCCTAATAAAGTTTGTTTTGCTGTACAAGAAATTTCCTTTCTTCGTCATAAAATTTCTTCAAATGGTATTTATATTGATCCTGAGCGTACTCGTACTATTAGAGATTTTCTTCCACCCTGTGATGCTAAATGTATTGCTCGTTTCATAGGCATGGTTCAGTTCTTTGGTAAATTTATATCTAACCTAGCTGAAAAGGCAGAACCTCTGAACCGTTTGCGTAAAAAATCTGTAAAATTCGAGTGGGGTGAAGAACAACAGCAGGCATTCAAAATTTAAATAAATGATATAATTCATCCTCTGGTTTTGCGCATACCTCATTTTCTTTAAAGAATTAATTTTACAAACAGATGCTCCTAGTTTGGCCTTAGGAGCAGTCTTAGCTCAAGAGTTTGAGGGTGTGCGGCAGCCTATTGCTTTCGCTTCACGAACACTCACGCCCCAAGAAAGAAAAGCTTCAAATATTTATGAGTTAGAATGTTTGGCTGCAGTATTTGGCATTGAGACATTTCGGCAGTACCTGGAACATAATGAATTTCTTCTTGCAACTGACAGTCAAGCTTTGTCGTGGCTTTTGGCTCACCCACGACAGTTGGGAAAAATTGGCCGCTGGGTTCTCAGGATCTCTTCATTAACATTTATAGTGCAGCACATTAGAGGATCTCAAAATGTAGTTACTGGTACTCTGTCATGCATGCTTGATAATTCAAAAATTTCTGATGAACCTGAAAATCTTCCAAATTGCAATTTACTTTCTCATTTGCCATTGACATTTACTTATTTACAAGAGCATCAAGAATTGGATGATGAATTAAATCGGATTATTTTAAAATTAAAATCTGGAATAGAACAAAAACCTTATTTCTTGTCCAAAGGGATTCTATGTTGTAAATCTCGTGAAAATCATAAACGTGCTGTGCTACCTACTCACTTGAAACCGATGATATTTGATTATTTTCATTCTTCACCTTTAGGGGCACATCTTGGTATTCACGAAACCATTCAGGCTATTCGAAAACATTTTATTTGGGAAGGAATGAATGCTGAAATTGCAGATAGAGTACAACTTTGTAAATTGCGTGCTTTAAGTAAACCTGCTCAGAACACACATTTAGGATTTCTAGCTTCTGATGTTGCAACCAAGCCTATGGAAAAACATTTCATTGATTTTGTTGGTCCCTTCCCAAGAAGTAAAAGGGGTAACAATACATTATTAGTCTGTGTTGATGCGTTTTCTAAATTTGTCTGGCTTATACCTTTGAGAAAAGCTGATTCTGTTTCCACTGTATGTGCTCTTCAAACACAAATATTTAAAAATTTTTGGTCTTCCTTCTTCTATTGTTTCTGACAATGGTTCACAATTCACCTCAAGGATTTTTCGGAACATGTGTTTTTCTTACGGCATCCGCCATATCACCCTGTCTCCATACTACCCACCACCCTCGCATGCGGAATGTTTCAACCGAAACCTCCGTTCAGCTCTCATTGCTTTTCATGCGACGGATCAGAGTAGACGGGACAGTAATCTTTCTTGGCTTCAAATGGCTTTCAATTATGCCAATCATGAATCACATAAAACTAGTCCTTTCAAACTTGTTTTTACTTCTGCTCCAAATAATCCTTTGTCAAACTTGTGGAGTTTAAATTATTTATTGCCGGATGATCCTAGGGACATCCAACAAGTTTGGGCAGCAGCCCTTAGGAATTTAAAATGAGCTCATGTCAAAAGCAGAGCCAAACATGACAAACACCGGGTTGACAACCCATTTAAAGTAGGCGACCTTGTCCTTTGCAAGGCCCATCCCATCAGCAACGCTGCTGATAAGAAAATGGCTAAACTTTGTTACCGTTGGTCTGGTCCCTACCAGATCCAGCATTTTCTTACGCCGGTGATTGCTAGTCTCGCTGACCCTGAGACGGGTCATTACGTAACTAGAGCCCATGTCTCCCACCTGAAAAAAGTATCATTCTTCTTAATTTTCTCCACAGTTTAGGAGCTGCAGATTCTAACTGTGCATTGTGTGTTTTTGTTGTTCGCTGGCTAGCTACCAGCATTGTCTTAATTTTTACGACCTCGACTTTTGTACAGTGGTCTGATCACCCACTTGTATCAGTCTTTGGGTCTATTCATTCGTGTGCACGTACAAAAAAAAAAAAATAAAAAAACTGCAGTACTAGGGTAAATTCATTTTATGCTAAATAAATTTTGTTATTAAAATTAAATTGTGATAGTTCAAATAAAAGTTTGTTGGGATATTTAAGTATATGTATATATATATATGTGTGTGTGTGTTATTTCCTCTTGATGAATGTAGAGTTCATTTAACTATTTTAATTGATATTGGTTATTTGGGTTAAATATTCTTGGTGTATTTTGGAAGTGTTCTCAATATATTTTTTTTGGGAAACCTTCTTGTGGGTAACTAATTTCTGGGAGATGTGTTCTTTGCCTTTCTTGGTGATTTGGGTTACGGTAGTATTTTAGTTCTTTGTCCTTCAACATTTTGGGATGCTTATGGGCCTTTCGACATTGATGTCGTTGAGATATTTATCATTCTTAAATCTACCATGTAAGGTATCGTGTTGTTTGTTTTAGTATTGTTCTCCTGTCCTCTTGTGATAGACATGGGCGCCATGTTGTTATTCTTCGTGCTCCTGTGCAATGGGAGTTCATAACTAGATTCAGTTTCTTGGACGTACTCCATTGCAAAATTGAACGACTGTCAAAGAAAAACTAAACAATTAAAAGAAACCATAAAATAAGCAGAGTATGCTAGTCAGCAAGATAAATACACAACATGAAATTCCAAGATGGAATCGGGTCAAATAAAAACAAACAGATTAATAAATGAAATTAATAACGAAACAAACCAAATAACATGCGACACAACGATGAGACGAAACAACAATCACAGTAGATATCAGACACGAACAGAAAAATAACAAAAGAACACAAGTAGACGAGACAAAACGCAACATATATTAGACATATGCAGACAATACAAACGACACAATGAAGAGACGAAACAAAACACAGTAGTTTTCCAGACAGACAGTGTATGTCTGATATCTGTAGCGTTTTGTCTCGTCTACTTGTTGTGTCCTTTTGTTATTTTTCTGTTCGTGTCTGATATCTACTGTGTTTGTTGTTTCGTCTCATCGTTGTGTCGCATGTTATTTGTTTTTTTTGTTATTAATTTCATTCATTATCTGTTTGTTTTTATTTGATCCGATTCCATCTTCGAATTTCATGTTGTGTATGCATCTTGTTGACTAGCATACTCTGCTTATTTTATGGTTTCTTTTATTTGTTTAGTTTTTCTTTGACAGTCGTTCAATTTTGAAATGGAGTAGTCCAAGAAACTGAATCTAGTCATTGTGAGTAATGTTGTTTCATCGACTGTCACCATTACTCCTCTGGACTCTGGCATCGTTTTCGAGAGAGAAGATGATCTCTTGTTTTTCGACAATTTTTACTCTGTGGTTCTCAATTTTGATTTGCTTGCTCTGAAGGAAGAGTGTAATGGACTTGAGACTTTGTTAAATACTGTGGTATCTGTCCATGAGAATGAGGGACGACATCTTTCGATAAACACCTCCTTTGATATAAATTTTAATTTTACGGTACTGCAGTTGAGAGTTCGCTTTATCGCATTTAAGTCTGAAACTGATCTCACTGTTACCAACACGACCAAAACGTTCATTAATTGATTTTGGAGGCAAAATTTTGAAAACAGTTTTTGGTACTTTAGATAATGAAGATTTAAAAGTTTTGGAACATCGTTTAAATTCTATTGAACATTCTGAAGATGACATTTCTGCTAGTATAGCAAACCAAGTTATTTTGATAAAATATCTTGAAGACAGAGTAATCAACAACACTTTGTACTACAAAATATTAAGTCAGTTATATTTGGGTCACTATAATTCTTTGTATTCTAACATAAGTCATTTGGTACATGAAACTGTTGAAAAATTGTAACATTGAATTTTAGGATTGATTTGAATACTATGCTATTGCGTATTAGTGAGGCTCTTTGAAATGCTAGATTAGAAATTTTTGATCTGCGACATGCTATAGAAACTAGTGTACATGGAAAATTAAGTACTACTTTGCTAAATGCTGCATCATTTTTGAATATTCTTAAAAATATTCAACAACTTGTCACTTTACCTTTACACATGGTAGCATCTGCGATACCTGAAAATTTATATATGTATTATGGACTCTCAACTGTTCAGGCGATTGTTACAATTCTTCTCTTAACGTTGCTATTAACATTCCTTTACCCAATAAATATAGTTTGTTTGAGAAATATCACACCTTTCCAGTCCCGTTTCTGGCTCCCAACTTGAACGGGTATGTAACTTTCATTGTCAAAGAATTTTTAATTGTAAGTTTGGATCGAAAACATTTTGCTACAGTTGATCATGATTCACTGTCTGATTGCAAAACTCATGGCATCACCTTATGTCCTGCTTCATTTCCTTTTTTTGACACACTTATTGATAATTGTGAATTTAATCTTTTCTCTGGAAAACCATATTTTTACTTTTGTGATAAGTCTGTGATTAACCTTAACCTTCCTTTCTTATGTAAAACCACTGCACATTGGATCTTTGCAACCAACTCCTCTATTGATGTTACTTTTTTCTGTAGGTCTACCACAGAATCCTATTCTCCCTTCACACTTTCCTTATCAGTGAGTGGCTTAATCAACCATGCTTCACACTGTGATATCGTTAGTGCTTTCTTCAAAACCTTCGGAGCAGTTTATTCTGCTATTTACTATAAGCTTTATTTACCTGTTGTTCATGTTCCTAAATTAGTCACTAACCTAACCTCTGTACATTTTTCTACTTTTCCAAATCTATCCATGAATGATTCTTTTATCAAGGAACTTGATTCCCTTTTAAACTCTCATCCTCGGGGAACTGACTTTCATGATGTCCTTAGTCTCCTTCATCCTCGTCCCTCACTACCCAATGATAACCTTAGTCTCATTTCTATAATTCTTATATGTTTTACCATATTATGTATTGTTTCTTTTGTGATATTTTGGTTGAAATCCAAATTTTGTATTACTGTTTCGAGTCAACCTCCTAGTAATCCCATTGTGCTAGAGAGATCTATTGCTGTGCCTTTATCTGTTGTTTCTTCTGCTTCTGCGGAAGCGTAAGAGATTTAAACTTTAATATTATTGTGTGTTATGTGGAATCCATTAATCTTAGTGTTTTGGGTGTGGTATGGCCTACTGGAGTGCCTGACCCCTTGTACCGCCCCGTGTACGGATTTAGGGGAGGCAGTGTGTGCCGTTTGTTGGCACATGCTCATTTGTTTGTTTAGTTTGTTTTGTCTGTTCATCTATTCGTAGTGGTAACTTGTTATATATTTTTATTTTGGCAAAGTTACTCCAACCCAGCACTGGTTATTTCTTTAATCTTCGGTAAAATTGTAATAATAGTAAACTGATTATTACTTTATAAAGAAAATTTCAGGCAAGTATTTATGTGCAGTTAATGCAGTGTGGTATAGTTATGGAACAGTTCTTGTATAATACTTTTGATCAACTCTAATCATGATCTGATCATATTTGTTTTCAAATGAATCAAACAATTTTTTATTGGTAAAATTTAAGTTAAAATATCTTATTTTGATTATTAAAACACGTGTGTGTTTTAAAATGTTAAGTTAGGAAATATTGTTCGATACTTTCGAAATTTTTTTTTGGTAACATCAAGTAGCTACGACTCTATGCCGGCCTATAACCTCTAGGCATTCCTTTGTCTCGACCTTGTGGTCTCTTACACATCATGGCGTGAACATCAATCAAAAGCTTAGTGCTCTTCAGTTTGTAATGTCGTAATCCGGCAAGTTTTCCGCCTAGGGTGAATTTATTATTTCAATTTATTACATTTGCGCCCTAGTGTTACCTTGTTTGTATAACGTTCATCTTGAAAATAATTTGTTTGCTTGTTTAATGAAGCGGTCCCCGCCACGCGGTTTCAATTTTTTGCTATGTAGAAGGAAAGGAAGCCTATCCAGTATTTGAGGAATTCTGTTTGTCTACGTCTTCCGACGTAGAAGTAACATTATTTCTACTCGTCCTTTTGCTGTACCGTCATCGGTAGCCATGGGCGAGACAGAGATGTAACATCTTTCGGCGGTGGGAAGAGTGTCCCCATTAAGGACAGCCAGGAAAGTCCAGCCAATATATTTATTTTACTTTTCTCGTCCTAACTATTTGATGTGCACACAGCACTAATTATTAAAATTTTAGACATTCTTTTATATTTGATCACAACCTCTGCAAAATTAATTGAACAACGAAAATTGAAAATTCGTTAAAATATGTAATCTTAAAAAAAGTAAGTTAATTAATTTGTTTTGTGTTGAGGATCCCCTTGTTTAACTTATTTATTATGATATTCTTAAGCGATACGTGCTTTTCTTGATTTGTGAATGTACCGTATTGATTAGTTTAGATACTCCAAATACTCATTGTTCAAAGATTTTATTATCTAATCAAGGAATTAAAAAAAAATTTTTTTCTGAATTATTACTATTTTATTTACTAGAACTAACTCATTTCATAAAGTTTAATATTCAAAGGCTCTCATGCTTCTAAATTAAAATAAATAAAATTTTGTATGGTTTCTTAAATTTATAATCTTTAATGTGAAGTGTTGGCGAAAGGAGGCTCGGCCCTTTCTTTGACCTTGAATAAGGAGCACTGATCAACAACTTGTGTCCACGTTAGTGCTGTTTTCCTCCTTTCTTTGCTTATCTGGCCTAGGAGCTGTCTTGATCTTTTTACCCTATTGGTTTACCCTTCCTGGACCTTCTAGGTTGGTTGGGAAAGTTTGGGGGAATCTTACCAAACAGTACACTACCTACCCTCACAGCTCCCCCCCTCTTTGCCACTCCCATCAATTTAACTTCAATATGATCCCAAATTTATTTTAACTCCCGCCCCGACACAGCAGACACTTGTTTGCTCAACCATATCACACGTAAAAGGATCAAGAGTTGTTTCCCTAGTGCTAATATACACACTTTATTTTTGCTTAGCGTTTTTCATTCCATCATTATTAAGGTCAATGCTTGTATTAATCACATGAAGTGGCCATGGCTAAATCAATCCATGTTCACTGCCTTTCCTAAGTGAAATATCAGTCCCTGACGATGCTGAGATGTTCAAACCGCAAGTACCTGTCTACTGTCTGGCCTACCTACATTCAAATTGTCTATTCTTGTATAAAACAACCCATCATATCAAAATGCGAACGCTGCTAACACATGCAGACCTTTGCACACACCAATGAAACTCTCTACTCAAAATCATTATGCTCCGCACATACACACTAACATGCACTCACGCCCCACTCCCCAACACATCAATACTCAACATACAAACGCATACACTGCGTACATCATACGAACGAACTCTCTACACATAAACACATACACACACCACACTCGCAAGCATACCTCTACACACTTAATCCAAATAACCACACACCCTACGTACAACACAAACCACCTCAATCTCACACACGCTCCACATAACCACACATCCTATACACCACATACACATACCACACACACACACACCACGTACACAAACTCCACATTCACACACACACACCCTACAACACCCTACATCACACCTCCCAAAAACATACCCCCAATAAAACCACCCCAAACACGAATTACACACTAATATATCCCCACACACCATACACCCAACCATGCTAACAGTCACAAAACTGCGATGCTCCAGACACATTGGTACACACTCTGCACACACAACAGCACACCACCCTTACATCACAACGCCCACCACAAATATGCCGTACATCCATGTTCCCACACACACTATACACCCAACAATGGAAACACTCACAAATTTGTGCTGCTCCATACACACAACAGCCCCACCCCAACACCAAAAACCCTCTCCACACACATACCCGCTCATGCAACCACTTCCTCCCTCAATACCACAACACACTCCACACATATAATATATCCGTATACTCATCGACATGCATTAAACTCCACCACACTACCACTCGCACAACCTTATATCTCCGCACACATCAGTGTACAATCCACACACACAGCACTGCAGACACATATAGCTCTGCATGCTCCGCACATATCATTACAGGCTCCACACACAACTATGTACACTCCACAATCATCTTATGTTGTGAATGACTCCTCACACTCACAACATGTCCCAACGCCCTTCAAACACGTCCCCACACATATTCCCGCACCCTACGACCATGTCTCCACACTCTTCACAATCATTCCTTTACACACCTATGTACATTTCCTACAAAACTAAACATACTCTTTGCACGACTATGCTAGCATCTAACATATCACTGCAGGCACCTCACAAAGAACTGCAGGTTCTGCACACATCTCCGCAAACTCGCTCATTGTACCACTGGCTCCACACAAGACTGTGCATATTCCATACAAAACTACGCTCTCTACAAAAACATCGCTAATGTTGTGCATGGCTCCATGCACTCTCCACATGCTCCACACATGTTAGCAAACCCTCCATATATGTCCCCACATCGTCCACACATGTCCCCACACATAGTACTTCAGTCACCTCAAATAAAACTGCAGGAACCACGTTAAAAATGCTGGAACCACGCACAAATCCAGAGGAACCGCACATAAAACCACAGGAACGGCACATAAAACTGCAGGCACCTCACATAAAACTGCAGGCACCTCACATAAAACTGCAGGCACCTCACATAAAACTGCATGCTTCGCACATGTTTCATATGCTCCGCACATGTCCCTAGACCCTCTACACATATCCTCACACCTGTTCCCACATCTTTCACACACGTTCCTCATGCATGTTTCCATACCCTCTGAACATGCCCCTACACCCTGCAAACATGTCCCCATACATATCCCACACCCTCCACCAATGGTATCGGTTGGTCCTGGCTTCACATAGTAGCATTCCAGCAAGAACCGTATTTATTCGTTTTAATTTTTAACTGCAGTATGTTATGATATTTCCATATGTACATATAAGTCAGGTATTCACATTGGTGTTATAAAGTCAGACACATAAGTCTTCACATTCCCACGGAATGCAGTTCCCACATCGACTAACCCGCACTTTGTTGCCATATCAGACCCTACTACGATTTTCATGTGGTTGATGGCGTCCTGGAGCAGGATGGCTGTGCGGAGACCGGCGGTTGCTCACGTAGCTTTTTCTGAGATGCCCGTACTACTTTACCCTTACAGATCTTCGTATACCTAGTCAGATTGTCAAGATGAGCGAACTGGGCACTGCAGTAGTTGTACTTCAGCAGATTTATTTCCATATTGTGCTCACAACCTGCCTAATGTCGAGTATTGCAAAATTCGGTGAACTGCTTCTTGCAATACTTACAGCAAATAGTAACTTTTCTCTTAACATAGTCATTATTGGCATGCAAATGCTTAACCAACTTGTCTTTGCGAGTGATTGATACGCCACACCTCCTACAGACCAGAAGCTCGTTAGACTGAAGTCACATATCTTCTCATGTCTCAGCCTATTGTTTCGCAAAGTATACACTTTGCTATAGGCCGTTCGGAATAAAGTGGACACTAAATATTTAACCTTTGAAAAATATCACTAGCTATTACTACATATAATTCAACATTGCCGATAGTCGCCTTACTACTTGTATGGTTGGCAACGAAATAACACAAAATAGTTCCGTGAGTTCCGTGTTTATTCGTATTTAAATACAGCAATACTGAAACAAATTAAACCGACAACGATATAATTGTATTTTATACAATTAATAAACTTCTTTTTTATCAAATATGTAGTTACCTCCCGACTGAACAATTTATCTTACACGCGCAAACATAAAGTGACGTGTCCCAAGAGGTTAGACTTTTCCCGTCGTTTGCAGTTACTCGCGGAAAGATACTAATTGGCTGGAAATAAATCTTTAGCAGGGCTATTTCGAGTGCTCACTTTATTCCGAACCGCCTATACAGAACTTACAGTAACTAACATTAAATGAAGACCACTGTCCTTCCATTACTTTAATTCGTTTTTTTTTTTCCAAACCAGGCAAACTTAACCTAAAATCTCTTGTTGCTCTTCGCCCTAACCTAAAATCTTGATTTATACACTATCCACTAGCTAAATAGCGCGATGAGCTCAACGTTGCTCAATTAATAAGCACTCGAAGTAGGCTGTGCGTACAGAGATGTACTCGAACGACAAACAGTAACTGAACGTAGCAACTCGTGCGACTAATTATTTACCCTCACTATGAACATATTGCGTACACTATATTTACATTTTGCTAGCATTCATAGCCTCTGACTTAAAAACAGAGATCTCATAGAGTCAGACATATGTACACGTGTAAGGTCCTGTTTTTCCACGATATATTTATTAATGTACTGTTGCGCAATGTACCTAATACCTGATTTATTTTTGTTAAAAACGGTTAAGAACTTGTCTCTTAAACATTAATCGCATTGCATACGGCATCCTGTATCTAATGTAGTCCGAATTAATGACGTAATATAATTTTTTTTTAAAAATTACTTGTATTCGCCTATAAAAAGTTGTTTTCTTAGCAACTGAACAAATATTTCTTGGTCAGTTGTTAATTCGATATCAACCTCTATGATATTTAACTGTGAGTATAAAGGAATCGTCGAACTGGTATAAGTTCTCTTGAGACTCGCGAGGTGGTAGTTACTAGTGTAAATACCGGTACATACAAATGCGAGAGGAAAAGTTCTGAAGCAGTAACACGGCTCGACGTCATATACTGTGATCTGTATGCTTCCCGATAGTAGATTTTATTTTCAGGACACAATAACAGCGAGGTTTAAGTTACAGTGACGGGAGAAAGAACGCGGGCGGTAGAGTGTGGGGTTCGCCAAGATGCTAAAATATAATTACATGGTAGAGACCGACGAACATTGTTACAGTAGAGGGATAGATACTTGGAACCAAAATTATCATTTAATTTGTAGTCAGTACAAGGGATCTATACGTCATGATGTACAACAGGATGTTTCCCCAGTGGGCGAAATACCGTTTTGACAACATTTTACATAGCTCTACATACGGGTCTTTGCCTTCTAGTATCTCTATAGTGTGAAAGTTAATTTTATATACGTAATAATTATATGTATTTTAAAAACAGCAACTATAATCGGTGATAAAAAGTACAAAACTTATATAGTTTTCGAGTTCCGAACCAAGGACTAAGTCATCACGAGCGTACCTTCTATTTTGTTCTCTTATTTCACCCGTGTATAGGCTTAACGAAATCGAAAAATCACTCTTGGGGAATATTAAAAAATTACGGAAAAGCGGTTTGGTGTTAAACTGATTGTCTGTGGCACGCATGACTTTCCCGTCAGCTTTGTTCTAGTCGCGTCACAAACTAGCAGAATATTACTAATATGTTTAATTGGTTTAAGGAACGATGCTTAAAGCATTAGGTAAAGCGATGCCGGATTTACGTTGCAGGTATCTGACCCTTTACACAACTCCCTATCACAGTAGGTACGGTAGTAAATAGTTAATCTCAAATATATTAGTTAATGTATTAGTTTCGTACTAAGGCATGTATGTTAGCACTTCACGTACACCTGTAATAGTTTTCGCTTACTGTAATTGTGTATAAAATAATCCTACAATAGTTGATATTCACACTCTAAAAAATTGTTTGTAAATTTTCCAGACGTGCGTATAGGAGCACTAAGAAAGAAGATATGGTAGAATAGTTTCCCAGACACTCATGGTAGCACACCTAAACCTAATTATAAAACAGTCAAATGTGTCCTGAAGATACCAGACTTGTAATGTAACAACTGTAAAAGTTTGCATATTTACAGGACGGAAGTATGGTAACTGTACCATACTGCACCTGGGATAATAACTTCCTAAACATCCAAGGAAGTTTTTTTACAGTGCATGAACGGCTGAAATTTTTGCGAACAAATATTACTTTTAATATAAATTATTTTTTGTGCGGGCAGTATATAATAAAAACATCGCATTTGATTACACATGCATCGAAAGTGTATAGGCCCCTACTCTTAACAGCAGTCTATATGCTTGTATCAGTCATACAGTAAATTACCTACTTATTAATACTTTACCAGCTGAAAATGTAAGTCTCGGGCATTTAGACAGGCTGTATATGCGATACAGTTACGTTTAATTACGCCAGACATATAACTATCGTTTAATACGAAACGGCTTAAATAATATTAATGTAGGCCTTAAATTAAGGATTAAACTTTTTTTACTTAAAAATTATGATCAACTGGCTGCGCACCATTACAGTTATACTTCCTTAAATTTTCTTGGCTTTAAAATAGCTAAGAGCAATCAACGCATGTTTCACAAGTTTTTGCAGAAAAATACATTTTTAATAGATTGATTAATATAAATCGAACCAAGTACCGAAGGTCTTTACCTGCGTAATTCCCCGTCTCGACTTGTTTCCTTTGTTTTGCTACGTTTTATTATTACCGCATTTTTACAAGTATAACGATACAAATCAATTTGATTAACTTTTATATAACTAAGGGAATCGAATTTCGGATGCTATGTCGCTTCAAGTGTGATCCGCATTTAAAATGCTTAGTTAAATAATGTACAGGCGATAAAAGGGCGAAAACTTACACATAATCGGATTTTTAAAATTTACGAAAAAAAATAATAAATTAAATTAAATGCTCAGAAACACACTCTGACACTTAGTTACACCACTGACGGTCGTTATTTTACCTTATAAAAGCACTTTTTTCTGTGGTACGGAGTTGTGCAAAAGATCAGATTACTGCAACGTAAATCCAGCCTCGCTTTACCAAATGCTTTAAGCATCGTTCCTTAAGCATTCCGTGATAATGTGAAGACTTGTGTGTCTGAGATTGATAATGCCAATGTGAATACCTGTAATATGTACGTGTGGAAACATCATAGCATACAGAAGTTAAAAAATAAAGCGAATGTCTATGGTTCTTGCTGGAATTCGATTATGTGAAGCCAGGACCAACCGATACCATTGATGGAGGGTGTGGAAACATGTATGGGGATATGTTTGTAGGGTGTGGGGACATGCATGGTGGGTGTGGAAACATGTGTGAGGAACATGTGTGGAGGGTGTGAGAACATGTGTGAGGACATGTGTGGAGGGTCTGGGGACATGTGCGGAGCATGCAGTTTTATGTGAGGTGCCTGCAGTTTTATGTGAGGTGCCTGCAGTTTTATGTGAGGTGCCTGCAGTTTTGTGTGCGGTTCCTGTGGTTTTACACGCAGTTCCTTTGGATTTTTGTGCGGTTCCTGCAGTTTTAATGTGGTTCCAGTAGTTTTAATGTGGTTCCTGCAGTTTTATGTGAGGTGCCTGTAGTATTATGTGTGGAGGGTGTGCTTATATGCGTGGAGCATGTGAAGAGTGCATGGAACCATGGAAAACATTAGCGATATTTGTGTAGAAGGCGTAGTTTTGTTTGGGGAATGCACAGTCTTGTGTGGAGCCTGCGGTACTATGTGCGAGTTTGCGGAGATGTGTGTGGAGCCTGGAGTGCTTTGTGAAGTTCCTGCGGTGCTACGTTAGATGCTTACATAGTCGTATGAAGAGCACGTATAGTTGTGTAAGGTGTGTACATAGGTGTGTAAGGGTATGTTTGTGAAGAGTGTGGAGACATGGGCGTAGGGTGTGGGAAGATGTGCGGGGACATGTTTTAAGGATGTGGAGACATGTGGTGAGTGCGAGGAGTAATTCACAACACAAGTAAATGAGTGCTGAGATGATTGTGCAGCATACATAGTTGTGTGCAGAGTCTGTTGAGGGTTGGTTGTATGGTGTGTGTGGGTATATGGATGTATGGCATGTTTGTGGTGGAGGTTGTGTTATTGGGGGGGGGGGCTGTTGTGTGTGCAGAGTGTGTACAAATGTGTCTGGAGCATCGCAGTTTTGTGAGTGTTTGCATGGTTGAGTGTATGGTGTGTGTGTGGGGGTATATTGATGTGTAATTTGTGTTTGGGGTGGTTTGTTTGGGGGTGTGTTTTTCGGAGGTGTGATGTAGGGTGTTGTAGCGGTTGTGGGTGTGTGTATATTGAGTGTGTGTATGTGGTGTGTGTTTGTGGATTGTGAGTATGTGGTGTGTGTGTGTGTGGTACGTGTATGTGGTACGTGTATGTGGTGTGTAGGACGTATGGTTATGTGGAGTGTTTGTGAGATTGAGGTGGTTTGTGTGGTGCATACGGTATGTGCTTATTTAGATTAAGTGTGTGTGGGGGGTATGCCATGGAGTGTGGTGTGTGAATATATTTATGTGTAGGGGGCTCGTGGGTATGGTGTATGTAGTGTATGTGTGGGTATGTTGAGTATTGATGTGTTGGGGAGTGCGCCGCGAGTGCATGTTAGTATGTATGTTCGGAGCATAATGATTTTGAGTAGAGAGTTTCATTGGTGTGTGAAAAGTTCTGCATGTGTTAGCAGCAATCGCATTTTGATATGATGGGTTGTTTTATACAAGAATAGACAATTTGAATGTAGGTAGGCCAGACAGTAGACAGGTACTTGCGGTTGACATCTTAGCATCGTCAGGGACTAATCTTTCAATTAGGAAAGCCAGTGAACATGGATTGATTTAGCCATGGCCACTTCATGTTATTAATACAGCATTGACCTTAATAATGATGGATTGAAAAATGCTAAGCAGAAATAAAGTGTGTATATTAGTACTAGGAAAACAACTCTTGATCCTTTTACGTGTGATATGGTTGAGCAAACAAGTGTCTGCTGTGTCGCGATGGGCATTAAAATAAATTTGGGGCCATATTTATGTTAAATTGATTGTAGGGCGGAGAGGGGGTGAGCTGTGAAGGAAAATAGTGAAGTAAATGTACATAAAATTCTACCCAGCGGTATGTGCCTAGTTTCTATTGCACCTATACGTAGGGTGTTAAACATGTGCGTGTTGATGCTGACATATTGCTGGAGAACTGTGAGACTATTATTTTATGTGTGAAATGTATGTTCCGAAGTATTCTCTAGAACTCTCGGTTATGTTAATATTTAGGTTGTTTATTTTAGTGTATATTTAGTGAGAAAATTTAATTTTAGCCATGATGTTGGGTACAGAAATAGTATGTTCCCATGCTTATAATGGTTTAAACATGGTGGGTGCTGTTTCGCAGTACTATTGGGAGAGTACAGATGTTGATATATCAATGGTTTATGTTGTGTGGGTGGAGGTAGGTGGAGGAAGAGTTCCTTTGGTTGGTGTTGTACCATACTGCGACACATGTACTTGTCAGCTCGATGAAGAGTACCAGATGACATCGTGGAATTGTGACTCATCTGTAGAGGAGAGTTCATGGGCTGGAAATGCGATGGCCATGTGATGAACATGTGGTGAGCATGTATGCTCTTATTCGCTGAGAGATGTGAAGGGAATATGTTATTGGTAATGATGCGAGGGGTGAGACGGTGGTTGCCTGTCAGTGACTTTTTTATCCATGTAAAAAATAGTAGTTACGGATGCTAGTGTGCTAATTAAGTTTGTATGGGTATAATGAGTCGGTTGTTTTTTAATGGAATCGGTTTGAAGATAACTGCGATAATGCAAGTAAGTATTACAGTCAGTGGCGTCTCGTCAGGGTAAGCAAGGCAAGCAGTGCTTGCCCAGGCAGCTTCCTGACAATTCTCTGATTATAATAAATATTTACTTGTAACCTTGCCTCTACTAGAAGCTAACTATGACTCGTGCAGATAGATGTATCTTTTACGAATTCCGCTCGGATTACAACACTGTCAATTGGAAGATAAGAATTAGTAAA
>PNEQ01024426.1:126650-160546 GCA_003012365.1 Medauroidea extradentata | reverse complement strand
AGTGAAGTTTTATATGGCGTTAGAAAGGTAATTCAATTTAGGAAAGATTAAATATACCTTATATAAGGATATACAAAATAACAAATTGTGTAGAGGCAAAACTGTCAACGAGTGTATTACAGATGGCAGCGATATTGGAATGGTGGCCATATTGGATTATTGCGCGCACGTAGAGTGGTAGACTCTTCTCCATCATTTTATCAGGTCTTTTTCAGTAAGAAACCGTTAACAGAAATTCTATTACAATTAGTTCTAGGTTAAATGCTATTTTGACTGGACTAATTCGGCCATCGCGGCCCCTCTCATCAGTAAAGAACAAACTAGTGACGGGTCGTGGGTTGTTGCCAGGCAGTCATCACTGTACATTATTAATGAAAGTTCTGTATACCAATGACCACGGAAGATCTACTGCTTGCCCTATGCATCCCGAAGTCCCTCCAAATCGGGAAAGGGGTATCCGCCCTGAGATCTGCCGGTAGATGCCACCAAGGTGGATCCACGAGGTGGGGAGTTAGACTACCTAGCTCTCAGGCCTTTGGGGCCCAAACGTCTAAATATTCATTGTGAAGAAATTCGGATTACGGAATGGCCACCTAGAGCACGTGTAAACGTGCTGAACCGATTCAGGTAAGCATCAGGAAGGAAACTCATCAGTGCCTCGGTATTCCTGCGGGAGACCAGACAGCCCCACGGTAAGGGTCTCTCCGTGACTATGGTATGGGTTAGACTCGTAGTGCTAGTGGTTGCCTATAAGCTGGGCAGACTCGGAGATGCATAGCAACACTAGGAGCAGCACCTTCGCGCCTTGCAGACGGCCGGAATGGTGACAGAAACGTATTTTCTTATGCGTGGCAATGGAAACGCCAGTTTATTTTCATTTTTAAGGGCTCATGTGGTTAAATGCGGGCTTAAATTAATGTATATAAAACACGACGAACTATTTAATACAAAATATGTAATAAATTGTTTCACGACAGGCTACATTATTGTCAGAGGCAATTCAGTTAGGCAGGCCTAAACGACTTTGCTGCTGATGAACATTAGGGGCTGGATAAGTATTTCGTATGTAACATAGTAACAACTTGTTCTTTGTATGTGTTGTTTAATATATCCCGTACTATTAATTGAAGTGTGCATTAGAAGCGACGCGGAATAACCCGCATGAAGAGAGTGTAGCAGTAAACGATTTTGTTATGCGGAGAATACAATTTATATAAAAAATTATAATCTTTTTGGAAGACTACAAAACTGATTAAAATTTGTGTGCACGAAAACTGTCCGTATAGAATGCTTATAGGTTACATAATGCTTGATATTTAGTTCATGCTGTTGTTACAACATATATTAATACTATCGTTATTGCAAGTAGACTAATACTTTATATAAAAAAGGGAAATTATGAGCTTGTAAATTAAACGTTATTTACGAAACGTTCCGCAAACGTAGCTTCGGAAAATGTTTTGAAACCTTTTTTTTTTTTGTAGGAAAAAATCTACTTTTCAAAAATAAACATAAAACGGAAAATTATTTTTAATAAGACACGCGTGCTAAGTTTGTATTTTAACGCTTGCAAATGCATAGACACGCCTACGGCCATATAATTTCAACAATTTATTATTCAGTAAATGGACGAGGTTAGGCCTAACCTCGTTAGATCTAAATAAACCAAATGAAAGAAACATGTTTACTACAATACATACAGAAATTGGAAAAGGAAATACAAATAGGTAATACAGAATTAGTTTGGAGAATACTGTTTATAATATGAATACAATTACATTGGCAGAAAATGTCAACACTCGTAACGATATTTTTACATCTTTACCTATCGACAGTGCTCTTTACATTACATATAAAAACATATTTTTAATAAAACTCTTTTATTTTTACAACGAAGAACAGCGCTATTGCCACCTAGAATTAATTTATAGACTTTAAAATTCTACGCTACACACGTGTACAATATAGCGTCTGCAGTCAATATCACCATTCCTAAGGTTCAGAAGTTCACCACCAGATGTCAGCCACTTTGCTTTGCATCTCCCATGACGAGTCGACGAGTTGCCGGCGTAAGTGCGCGAAGCAGGCCCGGACAGTCTGTGAGATGCGTTGATGGCATCTCGACTCAAACCAAGAGGCAGCTGAGTGGAGGGTCTCAGAAGGTGGAGTATGTTGGTGTGCGAGTCCCTAGGATGGGTTTTCCCCACGTACTTCTCGTAAACCAGTCCCCCCATCCCTGTTGGGGATTAGATCCCGGTTGCACTGTAGTGCTCGGGGTCCCAACTTCATTCTAGCCTGGTCTAATGCGTCTGGATGGAGCGTGATCTCTCTCTGGCAGGAGTGGACTTACTCCTGTTGGTGCTATGATCTGTCGACCGTTGTACCCTAAGGGACAAGGTGCGACGACTGGCCTAGTCTTAAAACTGACGACAGATAACAGAAATCATATGTGGCTATTGGTACCAAAAGGAGCTATCTACACTGTGCTAAAATGTACAGTAGATGTCATTTTTTATCTAATTCATTTCTGCCCACACTTTTGGGATGGGGTTTGACTTACATATTCAACAAAATTGTTACATATGAGAGTATCTACAGACACCAAACATATGATTAATGGCTTGTTAGATATATTTTAACTTTAATTTTGGAGGTTGTCCCTTTTGATACCCGCTGTACAGTTTACGTGGATTTTGCTCTATTTGATGTGAACATGCATGGAAATTGTTCGTTGTGTTAAAACAATTTCACTTTACAAGAATATTAACAATGTGCCAGCGCTCACATAACCGGAATGGAAACATTTGATTGGCTGTTATGGAGGTTGTCCCACTTGATGCCAGCAGATGTCGGAGCTGATTCTGTTTGAAATCAATGTTAAACTTCCATGTACTGAAATAATGGGACTTTGTTCGTTTTAAATTGCAACGCACGCCGCAGTTTTGTAGATGGCGAGTAGAAAAGTTCATTGGTGTCAACATCTCAACTTCGGTAATAAATGGAGATTGCTCCTTTTGATACTACACATACAGAATATTGTGCTCACTCACTAATAAGCGGCAACTGCAAAACCAGCATGTCAGTGTTTATAGCGTGAGTTCTCGACAGTATGCAGCCCTGCCTGGCAACATCCCACAAGCCGCTATTGTAACATACATAGAATCCATACCAAATTCAATTTCGCTCAGAACATGTTGAACATACATAGGCCTATGTGTCAATACTGACTCTTTTGTTCATCTCGGCGTAGTTCTAAATCTCTTAGAGTGTTTTCTCAATACTCTAAAAACTTTGCACGAATAAGTATTTTTATTAAAAAACCCATAATTATAATTTTTTATTCATGATACTCCTATTTATATATATATATATATATATATATATATATATATATATATATATATATATATATATATGAGACGAAGCTAAGGGTTCTCTCATAAGAAGCATGCAGATTTGAAAAATTGTCGAAAACTGAGTTTCATGTTGACATAGATTTAGATTTTGCCAACAAAAAATAACAAACAGCAAATGTAAAAGTTATTTTCTTGAGAAGCTTTAATGTGTTTTAATCATTTGACCAATCAACGCAGTCACACTATAAGTTGTAAGGTGTATTATTATAACTGCGTTACTCAAATGCTACAGTATTACAGACATAACATCTGTAGTTACAAACTTCTATCAGTCGATATACTCAGTCTGACAAACACACTTTTCCAAAAACTTGATTACGTCTCATCTTGCAATTGCGACTGTGAAAAAAAAAAATTATCACAGGCAATTTATTGAGTAACTGTGAAGGAAGAAAATAACCTTGTTTATTAACCTTAAAACTGATTGAGTTAAAAAAATATTATATGATTAATTAACTCTGAAGGTTCTTCAGTTCGTTTGATAGTATCGTAAGTATTAAGGAATATTAGAACTTACAGATTATAACCAGGCAGTCTAAGCATTAACAAATTCTGACAGAATATGAAGTAGGCTAAATATCTGTTGAGTAAGATATTTCTTCCACCTTCTTGTCGTCCTTGACGGATTGCTAAAAATACAACACTGAATTGAAAATAGTTTAGAATGCTGGTATTATTAGTAATGTGTTTTATATGCCTTTCTAAAGTTAAAATTTTTTTCTGCCAAACACCAATAACGTATAGCTGCTGTGTCATTATTGTGACGTGTGAAGAGCTGGTAAGGCAGAGCTTTGTAGTAGCTAAGATTTACTCTTTGTTGGTTCTACAACTAGATTACGAAAATTATATCTGAATAAAATACTGAAAATTGAGCAAAATTTGTATTCGTTAGAACAACTTTAATTCAACAAGTAAGGGCAGTAATCCTTCGTTAAATTAGTTGGTAGTTAGATGATAGTTTGCTTATTAAATACTAGATACTTTCCTTTTCTTATCTTTAGTCTACTTTTCGAAGGAAAATGTAGGCTTATGAGATCACCTTTCTGTCTGCGTATCTGTATATGTGTGTCCTTAAAACGTTTTGAACCAATGAACCGAATTTTATCAAACTTTGTAAACATATAGAAATTTTTAATCTGACTTGACTTTTATATATTTAGTTTACGCCATGTTCATATTTTCGAAACGGTGGCCATTTAAAAATGATTGGTCACATCATATACCTTACGAAACATACTTTAGAATTTCATCAAACTTTTGTTTATACATTTAGTTCATCCTGTGTGAATATTTTCAAAATGGCGGACATACATAATTTTAGCATATTATCGCATATCTTACGATATATTTAACAGAATGTCATCAAACTTGGTACACGTACCCTACATACAGAGCTGACTTTACTGTTGTGTATTTCGTTTTGCCTGTGTTCATATTTGAAAATGGTGGCAATGTTTATATTTTTAGCATATTATTACATTTTTTAGGTTATATATTTCAGAAATTCACCAAAATCGGTGCACATATACTACTTACAAATCTTACGCTACTTTTGTTTTATCGTTCATCCTATTTTAGTATTTTGAAAATTATGACCATTTTTATATTTTTCAGCGTAGTATTACATATCTTAGGAAGTTTTTTTTTTTTTGTTTTTCAAAATTTCGTCAAACTTGGTACATAAGTCACCTTTGTGTATGTCGTTTATCCTGCATGCATAGTTTCAAAATGACGGCGATCTTTATATTTTTAGTATATTAATACATATATTAGGATATATACATATATATTTATTCTTTAATCAATCTTGGTACACATAGGCCTATAATGCATGCAAATTTGACTTAACTTTCGTATATTTCGTTCATCATTATGTAATATTTTGAAAGTGGCTGCTTTTTTTAATCTTTATGATAGAGGCACTTTAGAAAAAAAAATTTCTCCAACTTATTAAACTGGTTACTCGCATATTACTTAGCAAGCTGACTTAACTAGCATACTTCGTTTATTATACGATCAAATCAATATTAAAATTTAATATTCCTAGATTACATAAACGATTTTGACTTTCAGGGTTAATTTGCACTTACTTTGAGGGAAGTAGGCTTATCAGTTATGCTGGTAACTTATTGTTTAGGTCTAGAATTATTTCAGTACTCTCTAAATACTTTTATTCATTATTCATTAACTATTTTAGGACTCGCAAATAAACTACAATTTCATTTTTGTAACACGTAATCCTTAACATTGGCACTAATTAAACATTTGAGGCCTAAATAGACAGATTTGGTAAGAAATAAGTGCTTAAATAATAGTAGTTCCTCAACATCGTTTGTTGTTTAGTATTACCAGTTGTTTCTGTGACTGCGAGCAGTTCTCTGTCCCGTTTATAGTTGTATTTCGGGTATGCACCTGAAAAAAACATAAAAACATGCATAATTAACCTTTGGGAGATAATGTTACTGCAGATTTAATTAAAGAAAACAGTATTACAAAATTTGTGCCCAATTTAATCTTCATTCGTCGGAAAAAAAAAGTGTAATGACGATTTCTATCTACACTGTAAAAATAAGTTTTTGAATTTTCCACACGTGCGTATAGCAGTGCTAAGAAAGTAGGTATGGTAAATTGTTTCTCAGACATTTATGGTAACACTCATAAACATATTTGTTTTTTTTTTTAGAAAACAGTGCAAATGTTTATTAAAGTTACCGGACTTGTATCGTAACAACTGTAAAAGTTTGCGTATTTACGAGGCGGAAGCATGGAATAGGCAGTCCGGAATAAAGTCAGCACTTAAAACAGAACTGCAAAAGTTATATTTTCTGCCAATTCTTATCTGTCCGCGAGTAACGGCTAACGACAGGAAATGTCTAACCTCTCTGGACACGTCACTTGATAATTTGCGAGTGTAAGACACATTGTAAAGTTGGTAGGAGTCTATATAGTTTGATAACCAATGTTAATTAATTATATAACATACAATTATGACTATTTCGGTTGATTTTGTTTAGTATTGTTGTATTTAAATAGGGAAATACACTGAATTTTATAGCGTAATTTCACTGCCTACCACACAAGTAGTAAGGCAACTAAAGTTAACGTTGAATTATACGCAGTAACGGCTAGTGTTATTATTCAACGGTTAAATTTTTACAGTAGTGCTCCCTTTATCCTGAACGACCTATAACTGTCACATACTGCGTTTAGGTTGATTACTTCCTAAACATTTTATGAAGTTTTTACAGTACACATATAAGTCTCTCCATTGCATGTGTGTATGCACAAAAATTGAAACCCGACAAGAAAATCGTGACAGCATTTCATCTTGAGTTGAGATTTAGAAACAGCATATTTCCAACTTTTGTACGAGTGTGATTGCTTGAACTTATTAACGCGTGAAATGGTTAGCAACCTGTCTGTACCGATTCATTATTACGTAGAATGCGCCGGTTCTCAGCAATTAATCGCACTTCAGCGGAAAAGGACCACATCTAACTTTCAATAAACAGCTGAATCCTTAGTTGTGTTCATTTTTTATTGTTGCAGCAAGTAGAAATAGGCAAGGTACTTCAGTTTCATAAAACTTCTATACAGAGGATTCATATTATCTACCTCATCAGTTCGATTTTCAGTGATGACAAAAAAAAATTTACTATATCCATTACGAGTGATATTTTGGGTTCTATCTTTGAACTCTTCACTCTAAGAACACTTAAGGCGCCTCCCTAGTTAGACTGCGTTTGTGTGTGTGAGGTAGGCACGCTAAGAGTGCCACTAACCGACGTACGTAATACATTATCGCCTCTCCGCCCAAGTCACTCAAATGGCGTGCAGTGTTTTACTGTATTATTATTTTTCCTAAGGGACTTTAAGCGGTGACCACATCATAGTTCAAATTCTAACGCTTGTTTCTAAAGTTGTGTTTTTCGAAGCTGGTTGTTATATTTCCATAAATGGCAGCATGGAAAATATATTTTTGGCCATTTTGTAGAGCTCGAAAATGATGCTTCTATTTAACATGCCGAATTTTCAAAACTATAGCGACATAGTTTGGAGTGTGTGTTCTTTTCGTAGATATACAAATATAATTCGAGTTAAATAGTTTCGTCAAAAATGAATAGCCGTAACTCACTGCAACGGGTTTGAAGAGCAGGTATGAGACCCCTTAAGCGCTATAGCTTTCCTAGAGAAATTAAGCTGATAGTAAACTCAATTCAACGTTAAATAATTAAGCATTTCATTTAAATGGTCTTACAATCTGTTGCGTCCCTGCGTAAATTGTGACCTTGATACATTTACACAATCGTAGTAATGACGACCTCTATCTTCAACTCATGAACTACTTTTTGAAGATAACCCAGAGGGATTGCGGTCACTAGGCTCGATAACTTTTACATCGAACTTGAACCGCACGAGCACAGATAACTGAAAATTTTAGGAAAGCTAATGAAATTTTCTCGCAGTTACTTATTTACTGTTCATGTCCTTATAGAAAACTTTTTAAAAATTTTGGGGATTCCGGATCTTTAAAATGTCTGACAAACTATATCATTAACAGTGATTTATCAATTTCAAAGGATGTTGTTGCGCAAGCTAATACTTAGTCATATGTATTGATTACTGAAAGTGTGGTAGGGCATTTGTGAGATCAAATTTTAAAAATTTTTTCAACGTCGCTTAACTGTAATATTTAACCATAATAAATCAATGTCTGTCAGATCAATAAAATATTACTCGGTTTTTTTCAAAGCATTACTAAACTAACATGCTTGTGTGAAAATAAAAATAATTTTGTAATCGGCACATTATTTAAGTAAATATTATCGTCTAGTAAAATATTCTCTCTGTTATGACATATTTGCAGCCAATTTTCATATACAAAATAAGCTGCCACAAAATGTTTACTTCCGTATAGGCAGTCGCTCATCTACAATCATGTGGAGGGACAATGCCGTTTGGATTGGTGCCGTTATAACTGCTCTACACCGAAAAAATTCGTAATTTTATAACTGTGCCAAACACTGTCCAACTATTTCACATTACTTTAATAGTTATTTTCCACTAATAAAATATTTCTCCGTTCCACAGTTTTCATACAAGCATATGTTTAAGTAGCGATTTGACTATTTTCGCTACTTACCCTTATCTAACATATTCAAACGATACTAATAAAATAATTTAGAGTAAAAGTAATAGTATTTAGCAAAATAATGTATCTTTGCAATTTAACGTAACATTTTTGGTACTAAAAAAATTGTTTTTTGAATGTACTTAAATTTTCGGATATCTTGAATTTCCTGAATGAAAAAAAACTTGGAATGACAAAGGTGTCATTCTGTAGCTTTATACATTTACTTTCACTATAATTTCATTCATAGGGTTTGAATATTTTATACTTCGGGTAAGTAGCGAAAAGACTCGAGTCGCTGATTTGACATGCGCTTACCCGAAAACTATTGAACCAAAAATAATTTTATTAGTAGGAAATTACTATTAATGTAATGTGTAATAGCAGGACAGTGTTTGGTGAAGTAATAAAATTACGAATTATTCGGTGCAGAGAATGCCTAACCACAAACAGCTGCAAAACAAAGTGTTATACAACACATTTTATCAGATGGTTTTGCGTAGCCAAGTCATAATAGGGCTAATAAAGTTTTTGCAGTAACTTTTAATAAAATTGCAACACATTTTGTACTTACAGAAATAGGTTACTTTGAGGCATTATATAAAATACAATCTTTTAGAAGTAATAAAGATTAAGTATTGATCAAATTCAAATGCGAAATATTTTTAAGTTAATGTTCATAAGTATGCATGCTGAAAAAGAGTCTTTGCAGACACCACAATTTTTTTTGTCATTAAGAACATCATCATATATATATATATATATATATATATATATATATATATATATATATATATATATAACATTAAAAGTATTTTACTGCCTCCTCGCAATTTTTCTGTGCGCATTATATAAGTCGGAGTAAAACGTATTATGATATAGCTATAATAACTATTTTTCTAAATGATCTACTAAGAAAAACTTACAAATTAGAACCTTCAAAGTGTTACATGTTCAAAAACGTAACAGAATTTATAAAGATTTAATAAATAGCACATTCATGGACTCCGTTCCGAGTGAATGTTACTTCGTCGCAAAAATACCGTAACGTAAAGCAAATAATTTTACACAAACAACAATAACAAAAGCCATTGCCGGTTGTTATTAACAAGCATATAACATTCATGCAATTCCAAAAAGAATACAGAGAGTGCACCCAGAGAGACGATACAAATCCCAAGCCCAAAGAAGTACGGACATACTTACAATATATTAGTGTACAAACACTGAGTGTTCATACAACCATTCACACCATCACGTATTGTGCGTACGTACGTGATTGAGAAGCTCAATTTTGTATTCATACAACCTACGTACGAGCCCTAAATTGAGGTCGTGGATCCAGCTTTGGTTAGTCATTCGAATGCGAGATAGGATTCAATTTCAGTGATTTTTCTTTCGACCAAAACTACACAGGAAAATATCATCCTGGGGCCACTACAAAATACTTTGTCGTTTTGGACCTCCTCGATTTCTTTTTGTGGCCAACACAAAAAAAAAACATATTTTTCTGCCCCCCCCCCCCTTTTTTTCTCCTTCACCCCCACCTTCCCGCCCCGTAAAACTTTTAGCGACTACAAAAAATTTGATGACAATATTTTGTAGCCACCAAAAAAAAGTTTATTTCTGTGTAATAATCATTCATCACTCTATTGTCGACATTTTGCTGTAATAAATTGAATGCCTGCTACGCCAATGAATGCACGTCTAGATTCTACATTGCCGTGGATCCAATCTCAAAAACGTCACGTACGTACGTAAAGTGTGGCTGTGATTCCTACGTCAGAGTAATCTGTCCACGATAAAGGGAGTTCTTCTTTGTCTAGAACAAGAAATGAAAATTATATTTTGCTATGGTCACAGCCGTTAATTTGTAACCACTTGTTACAAGTGGAGCTGAGTGTTGTAACCTTGGTCAACACGACAGCAGCATTCGAGGCCAAGAAGTAGGATATAGTGGAACACCGACTTAGGCCTCTTCTAAGCATTTTTATAAAATGGGGAAAGACTTTACCTCGTTGTGTTCGGCCACTGTGCAACCTTCAAATTAGCAATCAAAGTGGGACTCCACCCACGAACTGATTTTTCGAGCAATCAGAATAGAGTGAAGAAATGACATGCGGAAGGAGGGTGGCGAGAAGTGTGGACAGGGCTCCGAACTCCAGGAAGCCCACAGTCGGCGGCCAGGACAGCGCACCTCACCCTGGGCGGCAAGTGGTCGTGGCTTATAGTGCTGGGTGAGTCCCTTTCCCTATATCTAGAGAAACCACTGTAGTTTCTTGCAACGCGTATGACTGTGGGTGATATACACCTGACACGACGCAGCTGTCTGCAGACCAATTACATACATCAAATATTACAACAACGGTATTCGTATTGGCTCAGTCAAATAGGGTAACAGCTCCACATACAAGCGAAAGCCAGTAATCTTGATATACTGAACATACGTAGAAACTTATCAAACAGTCAAGTTTCCCCGCGATGAATCATCTTCTCTACCTATATCCTCCTAACTTCTCTCTTCCTATACGCTCTCATCTGTCTAGTTTTACCTGAGGTCTTCTACTGTGTAGTTAAGGGCCTCGCCTACCACGCGCTTAAAATGTGTTGCAGTGTGTTCGTTAATACGTTTTTTGTTAAAGAAACTATTCCACATATGCCCAATGTGTCTATGTATGAAAAGAAAATACACTCTAACCGATGACTGATGAGACGTTTCAAAGCATCACGTCGATTAGAAAAATAATTTCGGAGCTCCTCAAAATGGTTAAAAACAGCCTTTTCAACCTGTTATATCCGAAAAACTACTCACGGGATTCGTGTGAAACTACTCTAGATACACACAATGGACTTTGCTTAAAACTTTTCACCAATAAAAAAAATGGGGTCACCATTGAAACTGTCAGTCAGGCGAGTGATCTGCACGTTGTTTCAGTGTCTTGCGATAGAGGCGATACCGTACCATATAAGTCGGTCAATATCACCCTTGACGCCGAGCCTCACTCACACAAATACACGGCCAGTAGGCTGGAGCCTTAAATAAAATAGTTTAGAGCACATATTTTCTCTTATTATAATTCCAACTTCTTCCTAGTTACGACCTCAAGTTAAGGTAATAAAATTTGTAACATTTGGTGGAAGCACCGAGTATCGATCCCTGTACATTTCGCATGCACTATGCATTATATGCACTTGTAATATGACTTAGGGTGGATAAGTTTACAGTAAAAGGTGGCAGAATAACTTAACTACTCCTTATTCCATCCTTACCGCTGTACTGCATACTTGCGTCGCAGCTAGTAGCAAGAACGACAGTGTCACTACGAATGTGAAGGAGGTCATCATGTAAGACACTTCCTGTAAGAAAATACAAAGTTTCAAAACCCCTCCATGCAGCACAATATTCACACTAGCATAACAAACTATCTACTTTTACACTATATTTGTATAAGTCACCACTTAACAGAAGTAAACTTTGTAACAAAAAACCGGGAGGATTTTTTTTTTATAAAATTTTACCCTGAATGATTTAAAATATCAGCTACTACTATATTGCGATGGCATCTGTGGAAACAAAGAATTTACCTCCACAAAGTTGTAGAATAGTTATAAAGGAAAACGTGCTTGAAAATTTTCCGTCTCATGCATTCTTTCGTAAAGGTATAACTTCTGATGTTATAAATCCTGTGAATGTGCAGAATGGCCATTGTAAGAGTATACAGAATACCAGCACAAAGAGTGTTTTATTCGTGCCTTTAGAAATCGGCCATCAGTGACACGTGGTTGTAGTTATAAGTACGTTCTGAGTAGATTTTCTTCTTAGGCTGTGTCTGTATCTTGTACTGTCAAGTAACGTGTTCTTACACGCTGGAAGTTTTCGCGAAAAGAATTTTGGATCACTTTGCTTCTTTGCTTTACTTTCACACCTGCAGTTCTGCTTCATAATCAGTGTTTTGAATAGTGCCAAATTATAAGTACTGCTAAATGAACCGTCTCCTTAAAGTTATAATTCAAAAAGCATCCAAATACTTTTGCTTCTCCTACTTCATTGTAACTTATTTTCAAATGAGGAAAAAAAAACCTGACAGCATTCCTCTGGAACTGTTTTTCTATTGTTTTGTGTGTGTTTGGTATCTGTTTTTTTTTTTTTTGTTCTTTGTATTTTGTCACCCATCACAAGTTTGATCAGCAAAACATGAGCAATGGCGTATGTCCACAAACTAATAAATTCTGACTTATTTTCAACAAACTAATTTCTTGAAGTTCACATAATGTTTTTATTTTTCGAGTATATAAGCAATGTTCCCTCGACCCTTAGCTTGTAACCACTATTTGTTTAAACAAGCAGTCATATATCATCAAGCATTTACTGTGTAGGAATTTTAGCTAATTGACAGTACGTTGTAATATACTTTAGAAAATAGAAGACAGGAAATTATACACAGTTTATGGCCAGAAAATACCAGAGAATTCTCTTTTGCTGATCCTTAAAACAACACTGATGCGGTGAAATGCAAGTGCAACAGACTGCGCAACCAACACTGAAAAGTAATATTTACCAAATATTTATTTGGGTATTGCCAAATATGAACTTGGACAAATAAAATATTTCGTTGCTAAAAATAAAACACTACACATTTGATTTTGTTGACCCAATTAAGTACATAGATGCGCATAAGTTGGCAAAGTACTTACGCCTGACAGTAAAATATTAGTTTGATGCAAATGATATAATTTATTGGGAAATAAAAAAGTGTGCCCTTTTTGGTACAACCACATCGTTTTGTTTACGCACGTCACGGCTAGTAATCATGCCTCGAGAATAATTTTGCAATTTCCGTAACAATAAATAAATTTGCAATCTTATAATGTACACTTCAGACGCTCCGTTCTGGTAAAAACAATCGCGATGAAATAGTTATAGAGGAAACTAAAACTAAAGAAGTAGAAGTTGAAAATATATATGCGTAAATGTCACGTATTCAACAAAGCATATGCCCATAAGGTTGGTTTAAAAATAAATGCTTAAATTGGTAGTGAGTTAAAATTTACGATCTTCTATTTTGAAGGTCGTGTGTTCGATACTACTTACTACCTAAATTGTTAATGATTGAATCATGCACAGGCACTAGACAAACGAATTATTTGGTTCGCCAAGTAGGTTTTGTTTCACTCAACTAAACCCTTCTCTCAGTATAGTGAGGAAAGATAGTTTTCTTTTACTGCCAACATAATATTTTGCACATGCATTTACAGGATTCAGTAATGAAGCCTATATTCTTCACTAGGAAAAATTACATACGTCAACTCAGTTGGTAGGTTATTTTTATATTAGAGTGTGTTGTTTTTTAAATTTTATAGTGAGTGAAGTGACAAACAGCCCTTGAAGATTATTTAGTCATCTCAACTCCAAGTATTGATTCCACTATCCACAAGTCTACATAAGGTTTTCTGTACTTATTTCACTGTGTCTATTTTATCAAATGTATTTTCCACCTTACAACTCTGGTAGAGATCTGAAAAATTCGGGTTTTATTTTAAGCACAAGATAGGATTCAAACAACTATAAATTCATGTCGATTGTGCACCTTAGGAGGGTTACAAGGGCTTCGGAACTAGTTTAAATTAAACTTGCTCAGCCTTACGTGTGGTCACACGGTGTCTGAAGTAGCTCATATCTTTGCTGCTTCTTATTCAAACTGGACAGGTTGTAAAGGTTTTTCACTTAAACAACAATCTCTATGCCTTGCTGTGATTGGCTCGTTATACGTCAACAAGCATTGCGCGCAAGATGGCTGACAACCCCGTGTTATGTTGCAGCAACGGAAATTAAGTTATTAAAATATGAGCCCTTCAATATGTTTGCAACGTTAAAAGACTGTATGCTATTTCCCGTACTCTTGTATGTATGAAATAGGCACGTGGTCATTCGCGGTAAAAGTAACTTTCCGAAAATTCTGGCCATGTTCCATAAAGTGTAATATTGGTTTAACTGTTTTGTGTCATGAAGAATTTTTGTCATCACTTAACACATTGCACCAACATATGAGTGTGTTACAAGCTTTGGGGCGGGGTAAGCAGAGCTTTCAAAATGTTATGTTTATCGCGACCGACGCAACTTTTAATATGTAAACAAGTGAGTTCAAAAAATACAACGTAAATTTGACGTGTCTCCAGCTACTTTCCTATATTTACCTTTCGTACACAGGTTAAACGGTTAATCCAAACATTACCTCAAAACAATATACTCTCGTAACAAAACACAATCGATTTTGACTGCGACAATCGAGTACCGTGTAACCACGCGAACGTGTTCACTTCGGCAGCAATACACTGAAACGTGTTTTTAAAATGGCTGACTAAACCTCTTTCGGTTATCTACTTCAGGCCGCCGTGTAACCGCGGCCTTACTTACCATTCCTGGAGGGCGCAGAGCGGATAATAAAGACGCAACTGAATTCAGGGCTAACTGTAAGATGGTAGATAAATAAACGCTTAAATTTTCAATTGAAATATACGGGTTTATATAAGTCGATGTTGGAAATCTACAAAACAGCAATCCCAAATAATTTTAGTTGCCAACTCTATGAGCAAACATTATTCCAAAATTCCATATTCGCTAAGCGTCATTTCTTCCGTCGCCATTAAATGTACGAAATTACGGCGTCAGAAATAACGCTTCAGAAGTACGCCTCTATGGGGAAAAAGTTTTACTCAGAAAGTTGGAAATAAAACTTCTGTGCAGGATCGCTTATTGGCTTCGAGCCTCCTACTATTTGTAATAGATGCAGTTAGTATTTATTTATGTACCGTGAGCCCCTCAGTACACAGATATTCTTGAAGTCTAGCTTACATGTTAGTATTCTTGCAAATGTTTCCCGTCTCTAGTTTACGTTATAGGAGTGCACTTACCTCGCACGGAGGATGCGAAGTTTCCAGCAGACGACGGCAGCAGCAACACACTGAGGCGAGACACCAACATGCTACTTACACGGTCTCTTACGTAATAAAACGACGTGGCTGGACTTTGAGTACGTCGAGTTGCACAATATCCTCCTTCTCTACCACTGGCCGCATTTCCTCAAGTGTACACATTTTTTTATTCTCAGGGTCACTGCTTCGATCCCTGTTCTTTCCCATCTCCATCAGAAGTTTCACACGGAGATAGGCCTACGCCATGAGTAGCGACACGCCAAATTCACGTTATCATTTGGAAGCAGACTAAACTTCATTTTCCTATACATAACAGAGCATAAGCTGCGATACAATTGGCCACGAACTTTTATGTGTTGTCATTTACATGTGTTACATCTTCGCAGAGATTGGCCTATCTACCGTGTAAGCATTCTCCGCGGCAAGTCACGACAATGTCGGCCAGCGGGAGACGTCAAACGAGCCTACAGTCACTTTAAGTCTAGTCAGTTGTCAGAAAATAACGCGAATTTTGCATTTCTATAGTCATGAGTCAGATAAAAGGAACTCATGTATTTGTAGTTCCAACACGTCTAGATGTGTGTTTTTGCTGTTTGTGTATAAATAAACTTCCTAAGTACGGATGGAAGTAATTAACCTATACACAATGTAAGGAAAATGCCATAAGTCAGCTTATTAAAGGCTCAGCTACAATTGAAGGGCTGCTTTGGATAACGGCTCTTGTCCACATTTTTGGGAAAAGACTTTTGCATTTTTAAGGTTAGAGGATAAGGGCCCATATGTCGTTATGGTGGTGTGCATCATTCTTACGAAAAAACCAAATACAAATGAACATTAACTAATATTTTCAGCATAAACACCAGTATAATTGTTAACAAAAAACCTTTTTCTGTAAAATTATAAAAAATTGACAAGAGCCCTTATCCAAAGCAACCCTTCAATTGATTTTACACAGAAGGACAGCATGCACACAGAAAGTAGACAGCATGTGTTCCTGATGTTCTCGCTACATTCACGCACAGCACCGCACACAAAAATAGCACACGCACGTGCGTGTGCGCCGTGTGCCATGCATATAGCCAATCATAGCGCAGATACCACCGGGTTCAAAAGAAAATAAACGTGGGTGAAAATTAGAATTCATTTGACTAGCCTTCGTAAAAATTCTCGCCGAAGTTAATAATAGATTCGTTCGAAATGCGAGAGTGTTTTCAGTGTTTATTAACAGTTACATTATTTCGTATTGTAAAATAAGCAAAAAAAGTTATTTAAGAAAGGCGGTAGTAATGAAAACATTTAGAATCAGTGTTACAAACACACACGTATATTATTTACCAGGCGTATAGCTTATTTCCGCTATATGCGTGTGCTGTTTCAATTGTAGTTTGCTTCTTTGTGCTGTGTGCGTGTTCTGTGTCTTGTGTTTTTTCTACGCTATATCAATGCAAGTGGATAAAGGTGTTATGTTATAATTTGAGAAAAAAAATCCAGTTTTTTTTCTATGAATGCATGTGTTGCATGCCTGTTTTTCACATAGCACTCTCATAATTCACATAAAATCCACATGTTTCTAGATACTGTATGGTTGAAGGGGTTATGTTACATTATTCGGCATAGCTAGAACAAACTTTAATGTTGCTTTACACAGAACTTTGATTTTGTAACATGACACCTTCATTCACTTGCGTCTTCAAATACAGCGGATTCTTTAAAAATAGCAATTGGCGAGCATTGATACCATACAAGTCTGGCAACACCATCAAATGACTGTTTTCTAAAAACGTATTGGAACGTTACCATTGATGTCTGGGAAACAATTTGACCATGCCTTTACTTTCACACGACTCATGTACATTGGTATGGTAAGTTAAAAAATATTTTTAACAGTGTATTTGACAGCAGATATACTCATATTTATTAACAAAATTTTGTTTTGGTTGGCAAAATAAAACGGTCTTTGTGGCATTGAGAGATAATTCATTTTTATAGTTCCCAAATATATGTTACAAATATACTGTATCATATCGTCAATATTCTCTTACTTGAACAATTCTTCATATATTTTGTATTCTGCTGCTTACATATTTACTCTATATAAGAATAGAATAAATCGTATATAAGAAACTTACAATATTCAAGGAATTGAAGGGTGAAAATATTGTATGTGTACATACCTTACTACTTATGCTGTCATTAAAATTTACGAGTGGTAATGTTGATACACTTAAAATTATGTTGGTTGACATTAAATAAATAAATTTATACAATAGTCTATTTTATTTTTCTTTGCCTCCACTTAAAGTAAATTGCTTAAGTAAATGAAATGGATACAAGAAAATTATTTTTCTTCATTATCGTATGATAATTTTTGTTCAGTCTTTCATTTGTACGTATTTGTTTACTTTCGATTCCTTTGCAATACAATCCGCGTTTCCATGGCATTTTAGGCCCGACTCAATCCGATACGTTCCCAATTTTTGGTGCAACGACCTTGAGACTCAAATCTATTTGGATCCCGTTTCCATGAGCGTTTTTAAAACGGTAAGTGTTTTGAAACCGATTTCAAAACGAGATGGAAACGTAGTAATTGTTGCCTCCATGTTGAGGGTAAGTCGTGGCAGCAATGGCAGTTTCACTTCTGCTTCTCCGACTTCACCCTGAAGGTGGGTTTACAACTGATAACAGTTAGCATAGAACATAGGTCGTTCGCATAATAATTAGCCTATATGTATTCTTACCTACCGATTCACAACCGCAAAAAAAGTAGTCGTGTGCGCAGAGATGCCGACATAGAAGATGGTATTATTTCTTGTTCGTACGTATGGGACAGCAACCAATTACAGCGAAGGATTTTGTGAATGTCCGCCATGTTGGTTTATCCTCCAAAATTACACACAAGAATATAACAAAGTTAGAATAACAAATTGTAATATTAGAAACTTTGTTTTAAAACTATAAATATTGTTTTACACAGAGCAGTTTATTGGGATTTCAGGCTTTTTCTGCAAATTAGTTCTAGATACACTCACAATATGTAATATACGTCTACGTGTTTAAGTGTATAGATAGTTTGCACTGCAATCTGTCCAAATAACATATGTCTTCAGTTCGAGCATTGAATTTCCGATCAACTGGTACATTCATGTACCTACACAACTTGCGTCTGATATTGATTTTGTGAGTTTTTTATCAACAATATTGTAACTCCAAATACGCTGTTAGTAATTAGAAATACGTCCCAAAGATTACTATGTAACCCATACTTTTGGACTTAGTAAATAGATTTTTGATCAGCACATTGTGGAGCGAAGCCGGTGTAACGGACGATTCTTAGGAAAAGTAATATAGTGATGTAAATATTTTTGTTACAAAGTTATAAAAATTGAAAAGTGTTAGTAATGAAATTTACTATTATCGAGTTAGTTACCGAAGTATATATAGGCCTATGCAGATGAATTTAGTTAAATTTCGCTGGAAAGGAATTGATAATTTAACAAAACTTATGAACTGGTTTGTTTTATCATCTGTATGTTGAGATTTGGTATATTTGTTACTGAACAGTTTTCTAAATCACCGAATTTTAATTTTATTTCTACAAAGATTTTTTCAATAATCAAAAATATTTTTCTTCGATAAAACAAAATCTTTCTATGCTTAAAACATTAATTGAAACTCTCTCTAAATGTACCTAGTTACTTGCGTCAATAATGAAAGTTAGTCCAAAATATATATACATTGATGTTTACCTGAATCAGTTACATACAAAATGATTTCTGATTTTAAAGTAGAAACACACAAGTGTTTTAGCAAAAGTTGTAATCATTTAATTTATTGTAAACATTTGCGGTTATGTTAAGTCTTTCACAGTAAAGATCCCTAAAATTGCTCAACAAATATGCCTGAAAAAAGTGCCAATGGAAACATGTTTCAGTTGCTACAAAATAAAAATCCTATTTCTTATAAGGTAGCTGTAACAAGTGGATTTTACCAAAGTGAAAAATGGATCTTACGAAAAAAAAAAAAAAAAAAAAAAACTTTTTGTTCTTTCAAAAACTATATTTATGTTTTCGTCTTGTATTTTTGAAATCGTTAAATTATTTTGACTGACAAAATATTAAAATCCTGTCTGAACGACAGATTTGCTCGTAACTAACATCAAAATGAAACGTGGAGAATACGTTTCAATTCTTGGAAAGGCTGTCTACTATAAGGAAAATACACACCAAAATTATTTTTTGGTTGTTTACGCAATGAAGTACTTGATAACTGTCATTAGTTCCAACAGCTGAATTAAAGTTGCAGTTATTTCTTTGGAATACTATATGATAGCTTCTGACCTGTTTGACCTGCCGACCACCAACATTCAGCGAACATTAAGAAACTCCGTAATACGACAAATGACGTCTGTTACTAGCATCCAGCATGACACTCATCTAAATCCACGTGTACAAGGAGCAAAGAGGGGGAATCCACTTGTACAAGAAGCGAAGAGGAGAAATTCACGTGTACAAGGAGTGAAGACGGAAAACCCACGTGTACAATGAGAGAAGAGGGAAAATCAACGTGTACAAGGAGCGATGAGAGGAAATCCACGTGTACGAGCGAAGAAGGGAAATCCATTTGTACAAGGAGTGAATAAGGGAAATCCATGTGTACAAGAAGCGAAGAAGGGGAAATCCATATGTAAAAGGAGAGAAGAGAGGAAATCCACCTGTAAAAGGAGCGAAGAGGGAAAATCCACATGTACAAGGGGCGAAGAGGGTAAATCTACATGTACAAGGAGTGAAGAGGGGAAATCCACTTGTACAAGGAGCGAAGAGGAGAAATTCACGTGTACAAGGAGTGAAGAAGGGAAACCCACGTGAGTGAAGAGGGAAAATTCACGTGTACAATGAGTGGAGGGAAAATCTACATGTACAAGGAGTGGAGGGAAAATCCACGTGTACAATGAGTAGAGGGAAAATCCACATGTACAAGGAGTGGAGGGAAAATCCACGTGTACAAGGAGTGAATAGGGGAAATCCATGTGTACAAGAAGCGAAGAAGGATAAATCCATATGTAAAAGGAGCGAAGAGAGGAAATCTACATGTACAAGGAGTGAAGAGGGAAAATCCACATGTACAAGGGGCGAAGAGGGGAAATTCACTTGTACAAGGAACGAAGAGGAGAAATTCACGTGTACAAGGAGTGAAGAAGGGAAACCCACGTGTACGATGAGTGAAGAGGGAAAATTCACGTGTACAATGAGTGGAGGGAAAATCCGCGTGTACAAGGAGTGAAGAAGGGAAGTCCACGTGTACAATGAGTGGAGGGAAAATCCACGTGTACAAAGAGTGAAGAAGGTAAACCCACATGTACGAGTGAAGAGGGATAATCCATGTGGTTCTCCCCGCCTGCACTGAAGTGTGGTAATATAGTGCAATGTATTTGGGGAATCTAGGTATGATTAGAGCCCATGATTTTTGGTGAAAAGAATTCTGCAACAATTTGTTTCAATGCATTATGCGTACGTATGCCACTCTGCTTCGTGGTCAGTGATTGGCTGTTTTAAATTCTCAGCGTCTCGGGGTTTTACCCACAAATTACAGAAGTGTGGTGTCGCAGTAACCTTGTCCCTGCTGGCACGCGTCAAATGAGCCACGCCTACATTCTGCCAATACTCAAGAAGCAGATCTGCATTTGTGCACATAAGGTATTGAAACAAATTGTTGCAGAATTCTTTTCACTAAAAATCGTGGGCTCTAGGTATGATACAATACAAGAACAATTACTGTAGACGCAGAGGGAGGCAAATCGTTAACAATTACAGTTATAATTTAAGTTATTTACCCACTCAATTTAATGCGTAAAAGCCATGTAGGATGCCATGGAAACCACCAATAGTTTTGTTTGTTATGAGGATCGAGTATGATGGTTAAATAGTCCTGTGTTTGTAAAACCGTGCATGTTTAACGTGGTTCGCGACTTTTGACGACCTCCTTGTCTACAATTATGATTAAATAATGTTATTTGAATCAGTCATTTGAAAACTAATAGTAATGGGTTTCATAATTTTGTACAGAGGTTGTCAATGACTACAGCATTTCTCAAATGAACTCATTTTGGTAAAAAATTGACTTATGTTGTATCCCAAACGACTGATTAGTTTATTGTAATCTTAGAAGTCAACTCTTGAGTACATGACTGGATTCAGTTTCTTGGACGTACTCCATTGCAAATTGAACGACTGTCAAAGAAAACAAAACAAATAAAAGAAAACCATAATATAAGCAGAGTATGCTTTAGTCAGCAAGATACATACACAACAAGAAATTCCAAAATGGAATCCGGACAGTCGTTCAATTTGTAATGGAGTACGTCCAAGAAACTGAATCCAGTCATGCACTCCCATTGCACATTTCTTTCAAAGATCATATCTTGAGTACAGTACAACCTATATATTGTTACTTACATGTATTTGTTCCTATTAAAAAGTAGCAGGACACTATAAATTAACTGAAAGGAGAAAAGCAACTAGGTCTTCAAACATGCTCACTTATCTGCGAACCGCCTGTATAAGTAGCTGGCTTTGAGCATCTGAAAGACAGACAAATATGTTTGTAGTAAACACATTTTTTGCAGATAACAATATTTTAGTGGTGACAACAAAACGGTTTTTAGGTAAGCACAAAAAATTACTGTCCGTTTAAATACTTACGAAGTATTTTGTTGCTGTCCCAAAATATTTTCTCCGTGAAAGAACAGAAAGACTTCAACAGTGTAAAAATTATTTGTATACGAGTGTTAAGAAATTAGGTAGGTAAAAATGTTTTCCATGTTCGACGGTCGCGTTCCTACGTATTTATACACAAATATGACCCGACTTGTATAGTAACCATGCTTTACGTTTGCTCTGTTAAGTGTCCAATACTGTGTATGGCTTAATGACTCCCGTTAGTGTTTACGAATTTTTTTTAACAGTGTAGTGGTCGCATGGATAGACGTATTTTGAGCGTTTAAGGTCTATAAGTGAGTAGGTGCATCACGCTTAAGTGTGTTCAAGTGGTATAAAATAATAGTTTTGTATTTTAATGAAATAGTGTTAGTTTTGTATACGGTTCTTGTAATGTTTCCTCTTACGAAACAATTTTAGCTCGAATAGTTTTTTTCATAACTGTGAATCAGAGTTAAATTTTGCACGATATGCTGCCATGCAAACAGTGGAAACCAATTGCCATACTTAAATGAAATAATTAGTAGTGAAATAACATGCTATGAGCTAAGTAACCTAACGTTTATAAACTCACAACGTATTTATTTTTAGACTTTACAAAATCGCAAATTTACAGGAAAAAGGTTGCAAATTCAACAATTTTATAAAATACATTTGATCACTGTGAGGTTTTATAATATTAAGTTACATAGCACATAGCATTCTGTTTGACTATGAATTACTTCGTTTTTGTCAGTCTGCTGGTTTTCACTGTTTGCATGGCAGCATAACATGCAAGTTAGGACTTTGACGCACTGATATGAGAAAACTTTGTGAGTTAAAACTGTTTCGTAAGAGTTGTACTCACAAGTGTCGTCTACAAAACTAACACTACTTCGTAAACATATACACTGTTGATGTTCGTTCTTGAACACCCTAAATCCTAGCATCTAGGTGCAACTAAACTGGCGCGAAGTCTTCTTGCCAACAACTCGACTCTATGAGACATTCAGTGGTCAACGTACCATTATATGTTGCAATAAATAATACAGGCATATAAAGCTCTATAAGTAGAGACATGCAAAATTGACGTTATTTTCTGATAGCTGACTAGACTCCAAGTGACTATAGGCTCGTTCGACGTCTCCCGCTGGCCGACATTGTCGTGACTTACCGCGGAGAATGCTTACACGGTAGAGATGCCAATCCCTGTAAAGACGGAACACACGTAAATGACAACACATAGAAGTTCGTGGCCAATTGAATGCTCTGATATGTACACTAGTTGCAGGTACCATACTTGTTAAAATAGGGACAACAAAACTGTTTCGTTGTTGGTACTACTCTGGAGAGTTCCTTCAACAATATTTTTTGTAGAAGAAGCAAAGAGCCTTGTTGCTTTTATAAACCAGATGGTAACTTATACAAAACAGATTGCTGAAGGAACAGTTCACATTGTACCGACCACCAAACTGTTTTGTTGTCCCTATTTTAACAGAAGTATGGTACCTGCAACAATACAAATTTTTTCCACTGTAGGTGGGAAATGATAGTGCGAATTTTGTATGTCTCTACCTATACAGGATTTTCATACGTGCCAGAAATCCGAGATTGTCCCGGAATGTGTATAAAAATTTTCCCCTTCGGTTTAGAATAAATCCCGAAATTTTGTTTATGTGGAATTTAACATCGGGTTTATAAGCGATTCAAAGGACCAAGGTAGCAGGAAGACGCTATACTGGCTAGTCATGAAATGCCAAGGCCATCAACAGCTGTTTATATTTCGTTCTGCGTTTGTTTGGTTTTATGTGCTATGTGTAAAGCGTATCGTCCTTGGTTTTTCGAGTGAAAATACTGGTAAATTCGCTGCAGCATGGGTGCGTGATATTAATATCACAATATATATCCACTGATTGCACAATATTTTGACAAAGAGAAGGGTGTTCAGTCGAAAGTTGTAGAATAGGCAGAGTTGAAGAACGACAAATCTGACGCTGTTTCAGAATTTATTTTTGGTGTTATGAAAGAGAAGGGAATTGAAGATAAGATTAGTTCATTTAGGGGAGATAATACAAGTAGACCTACTAATTTTGGAGGTTTGGCTAGAAAAGAAAGAAATAACAGTTTCAGTAAATTAAAGTGTAAATTAGGGTAATCAGTTGTTGGTGTTGGATGACCTGCTCATATGTTACGTTACTCCATCCAAGCTGGTGTTGACAATTTTTCAGTTGATGTTCAGTTTATTAAAGTCCCGGTTTTACTAAAGGGAATTGTGGCAACCGCATACCTATACGTTTTGCAACTTATCTGACAACATGTTGAACTCCGAAAGCTACTGTGTGCTTCTACAGTATGGCTGCCGCTGTGGGCAGTGTCGGCTCGTGGGTTGTTGCCAGGTAGGGCTGCAGTTGCCGAGAACTGTACAGGGTTGTGCGCTGGTTGACTCTACAGCCACTGACACGCTGATAGGTGCGCCTTACTACTGAGTGGCCACAACACATCTAGTAGCCGGCAAATATATCATGGTCGTTGGTCTACGGCGCGTTCATCAAGAGTCTACAGTTCGACTATCTGCAGTCCCACCTGGCAACAAACTACGAGCTGCCACTGGCCGTGGGCAGACATTTTATGTGGTGTGCCTGAAGGAGATTTTCAACTAAAATACACAATGTCCAGTAACGCATGCACACAAAGGTACAAAGGCCCGGAAAATAAGAAATTAAAGCCGCAGAGTGTGTTCAGGTGAGTATTGGCCAATGAATCCTGGTCTGCTGCCAAATAATGTTTTAGTAATTTGCAGGTCTCTGGAAGTTCAGTACATGATTATACCTTAATAAGATTCTTCACAGAGATATTAATACGCAAAAAGAACCAATAAATACCAATTATCACCGTTTTCAGCCGCGAGATAAAAAACTGTTTAGGACATGGACCCGAGTTTCTTCGCATTTAACGACATTTTTTTAAAACATAAATGGGAGCCGATATCGTAAAATTGCTTCGTAACTTTGTTATGACTGATTTAAACAGCATACTCTAATTTTGTCGAGTCAGAAGACTGAAAAATAGTTGCTAATTAGTTAATTAACGAAATTTCCTTTTAATTGATAAATTAGCTATACCCTTCATACAGTTTGTCTCGAAAAATTACATTGCATAGTAAAACCAAATTTCAAAAAAGTTACGAAGCAATTTTACGATATTGACTCTCGTATGGATTTAAAAAAATAATAATTCTCTCGAAAGCCGAGAAACTAAGCTGTTTTTTTCTGCTGTTTGCGGTAATTATTTTTATTTCGTTAATTATATACTTAGTTAAAACCATAGTATTTACTGCCTTGAAAAATAAATCAGCTAGGTGGAGAAGACGATTTTAAACATAGCTACAAAACCGATTTTAGATAGCTGATCTCGTTTAGGAATAAAAAATTAATATAACTAAAACAGTAGAAAATTGAGCATGACGTTAAAAATGTAAAAAAAAAAAAAAGCATTATAATAATGGTGTACACTCATTTACCGTTATTTGAGTGCAAGATTTTATAAAAGTAAAAATTGACTGTAAATAACTCGAAAATAATCTCAAAAGTGCACATAAACCAGTGCTTGATTACGTCAAATCAAATAATTAGAGAAAACTACTCGAAATGGTCACCAAAGTCGAAACATAACTTGTGTAGGCTACTGTAAGTGCAAAAAATCAGTACACGTTTCTAGAAAATATTCACCTAAATTAATAATAATGTAGAATAATGACAATTTCTCGAAAATGATCACAAGAGTTGAAAAACAGTTACAAAATATTGTGAAAGACAAACGTTAGCGAAAATTTATTTGAGTACAATAATGGTGTCTACATTAAAAAAGGGATAATTTATAAAATTCGTCTCTAAAGTTATAAAAAAACACGCAGGAATTTGTAAAAACAAAAAAGAGTGAAAATTTCCCGAAATTTGTCACAAAAAATTGCGTAGTAAAATAGCGAAAAATTTTAGGTAATTTTCACAAAACCCAAATAAAAATTAGATTTGTTAAAGAAAATTATTCGTATAAACTATCGTAAAACTGTCACAAAAATCTAAACACACGCAGAGGTTATATCTGTCATAATTATTCATTAATGTCACAAAATGTTCCAAAAACTCATGCAGGAATTCGTGGATAAATAACTCAGCAAAATACATTCAAAAATAATAAAAAAAAACTTTTAGAATATAATGAAAGGAAAAATTTAATAAATATTTCTCTGAATTGGCCAAAAAATGTATAGGCTATCGTAAAAACAAAATATGAGGGGGTATATTTTAAAAAATTATCTCAAAACCAGAAAACAAGTACGGGATTATATAAAAGCAAAAGGTTACTAAAATTTGCGCGAAAATGTTTATTAAAAGTCCACAAAAATCCGAGCATGAATGTGTACATGATATTGAGTTAAAATTTTTCGAAATGGTCACAAAATAAGAAACAATATTGTGTGAGAACATGAAAATGCTAAAAATTAGTGAAAAAAGTCTAAAAAGAATAACTAAACTAAAAAAAAATACGTGCAGCATACAGCAATAGCAAAAAAATTCGTTTAAAATTGCACGATATTCCAAACATCTGTTTAAGATTTGGTGAAAGAAATAATGAGTAAAAATTGCTCCTCAATTGTCACAAGAGGTTAAAGAACAGTGCAGGATTTTGTAGAAACAAAAAAAATATATATAGAGAGAAAATTCCTCGAAAATCGTAGCCTACAAGGGATTTCGTTAAAGCAAAGAATTTGTGACAATTAATCAAAAATTATTACAAAAGTCTAAAAATCTTTTACAAGTTGTTTAAAAGGGTTAAAACATGTAAACTGCTATGTGCAAGACATACACGCACTGCGAACGTGCGAAGCAGTTCAAAATTCGAATCACACGAATGCGCCCAGCAGGTAGGCAGCCCGAAGTGCCAGTCTTGTGCGTAACCTCCATGTATATCATGTGCGCCTAATACCGCAGCCTGTAAGCTCCGAGCGGATTTCGTCTGCAGAACGCTGACCGGGGGTTTCCAAATTATTATCACAACTATAAACATCAACATAGGGCGTATAACGTTCCAGTGCGTGTGAACTACGTCGAGAAACACCCAGTCGCTCCGAATTGAAAACTACGAGCGCAGAAAACGCGCAGGCAGGCATGTTGCCGAACGCTAACGTGCCTCCTTGTATCCGGAGAACATGACGCATTAGGAGGTTGCCAAAATGGACAGGAGCAGCAACCGCTTCGCGCCAAACTGCGCGCCGGTTTGCCTACCACGAAGGCGCCTGGTAGCTAGCTAGCGCGAAGATGACTCCGCCTGGTCGCTTTGTATTAGGAGAGCATGACAATAACAGAGGTTAACCATCAGTGTTCGCCCGTTAACTGGATTACTGTGACGTATATATAAAAAACACTTAGTAGTGTAATATATTATTATTGAAACCACAATCCTCTTGAAAATACTTCAACGGTGATACGCGCAATTAATTAAAAGCAAAAATATGCAGGCGTGTTCTTCTACAATATCTAAATATGACAAACGACTTTTATAGACGTTGAATATTTAAAACTATATTTTTTAATCGGTAAGGAAGTTGTACAAAGGTAGCTTGTATTTAAATGAATCTTTAATTTTCTTTGAGTGCTTGACAGAACTACTGTGTAAGACTGTGTAAATCGCACTAAACATTAGGTTATGTTTCATCACACGTAACAGTTGATGTGATAGTAACATTTCTATCGTTAATATGTAATTGTTTTATTTGAAATTCGAGACACTACAGTACTTCGTAATTGAGCAGCGATCATAAGGAAGTTATGCGTATTACTTTATACCTGTTCTCTGTTGTTGACAATCTATCAGTACCATCATAATTCGCTGCACTAAAAGTGAAAAATAAAAATATGGATATATTTTTCTTACCTGTAGTTATGCAAACAGTCGTGCTGGTGCTGAGTTGGAAGAACACAAGACAACTCCGCTGATAGTTTGCCCAAGTATATTTGAGAATATCAGTGTTGAAATTTATGTAAAAACAAGGCCAAAGCAAAGTCTTTACTTTTCCAAAATAAAATTTGGTAATAAGAATTGTCTGCAAGAAATTAAGTCTGTAGTTCAAAATGTGATTAGAAGCCTATATTATGTTTAAATGTGATTACATAGAAGAAGCCTATATTATGTTTAGCCGTTGAGTACAATGACACGAAATTAGTCAATCAGTTGTACGTATTGTAATAAAGGCGACAAAAATTCATGCGAAAAAATATGTATTCACCATTTCCAATGTAACACAGGCACTACATCTCCAAAATATAACATTTGTTAAAGTCAAGTAAAATAGAACCGCTGTTTATATGCTGTGCTATCAAAAGCGTTAATGAAGCGTCATTATTAGTGTTACACATTCACTCAAAAGCACTAAACGAAAAATGGGAATTGTCCACCGTAATTTCAGTTTCTGCTGTCTGGTTAAAATTCTAATCTTGAGCATACCTTGCAACATTATTCAGAGGTTTTTCATGTTCAGCGCTACGTAACTTATGATTAACCAAATTACTTGAGTTAGTTAAAATGATTCAATTTTGCATAAATAAATTCGAATACTGTAACTTTATTTTTGCAACAAAGAACAAAACATTTAAATTTGATAATCTGTTGTATCTTGCATTACTCGGCCCATATCAAGTTCTTATTGACATTTTTGCCTAGCAAGAGATGTCGCTTTTAATTATGCGTAGATAAAGAAGTGGAATAAATTCATACAATAATTTGGTCTTTTGAAGTCCCATATGATAATTTTTTTTATTTTATAATTATCTGTAAGACCGTTAGACAATAATGGGACCATAATGTTTTTAGTAATGAAAAAAAATAAAATCATGTATGAAAACTGTTTAACTTATACTCAGTAGTGTTGTATTATCTGTTAGCTTAGATCACCTGCAAATGAGGCTTTTAGAATACAAGTGGTGAATGTTTTTGGTCACTGTTCGCTGCTATTTGGTCCCAAATTACTATGAATATAGAAATGCAGTCATTAATTTAGATAATCCAGTGTATATCTATGTGCAAATAACAATGATTTGGTTGATTTCTGAGAGAAAGAGAGGAATGGTCTTCTTGCAAGAATATTTAAGACAAGAATATACATTTTTCGATCTGCACCACTTGTAGTCTAAGGGCCGAAACTATATACCTAGAGACACTGGAAAATCGCGGGAATAGTTTACTATTTACTAGGCTCCAGCGTGATGTTTATAACACTGAATGTTTCATATCAACATTGGCTATCGTTTATTTCTAGCATTTTTTTCTCTCTACAACAGGCCCAGCTAGAACTATACGGCTCGGACACACAGCGTGTGTGATTTGTCCCAAAACTGTTCACACGTGTCACGGTTATTACAATACAGTTTATTGGAGACTATTTTCAACATTTTCGCGATTTTCCAGTGTCTCTATATATACCTCTTTCGAATAACAACCAACTGCTCACCAATGCTTTCTCTATGGGGATAGCAGTTGGTTGTCATTCGAAAGCCGTTTATAGATACGGCCCTAAGTGCCTTAAATGTTCATTATTCTCTTCATGTTTCAACATACGCGAGTCTCCGAGCGTGCATTCACACCTTGCTGCTGGATGGAGCTCCTGGAAAGAAATCACTCAGTAGAGGCACATATAAGGAATATACATGCGTGTTTTTGAAGGTCTTTATTGACAAATAAAAGAACAGGAATACCAACATCGTCCTTGAAAATGTTGTTTGCCCCGACCTGCACTAGCCACTGTACCACTTTTATATTGATTTCTTGTTCCACGAGAGTTGCCGTGTACGTTGATATCCCTCCCTTTTATTTTCACCCTCGCATGTTGCTATTTTCTGCCACCCCAAGTAACACAGTATCTTCGGTGCTGTAAGGGGTGTCCACCGACAGTTCGGCGCAGATCGACATTGAGCCTACAATATACAAAACCCTTCCTTAATATTATTGAATACCCATACATACACAATATTGAACACTTTCCATACTTCAGCTTGTAAATCGAGGAAATGTTGAGTACTGTTTCCATACAAGTCTGTAACGAAAGCATATATTTGACTGTTTTCTCAAAATGTATAGGAAAAAGGGGCGGATTCAGCTTTGGATCATGAGTGGTCTACACTGAGAAAAATTATCACTCAGATATTTACAGAACTGCTCCGTAATAAGTTTGTATGGTAGCAACAACAAGACTTTAGTAACATTAACCGATTGTTCTGTACTTTATTACAATATTTATCGTTTGAGGAACAATCCAAATCTTGTAGCACGTTTTTCTGTTGAAGGAACTATCTTCTCTGTAATAAGAACAGAATGGTTTGCTGTTGCAAATGTATAAATGGTTGAAAATACTGTCTCGAAGTATTGTAACAATTACTAAACATGTTGCTGCAAAATTAACAAAGTTTTTCACTAGCAGCACCAATCACTTTTCATTACAGTTACAATAACTTGGTTCTAGGAACTATCTTCTTCTGTTAAAAGTTAACAAACGAGCAAGGTAAATATATCGATACTATTTTGTGCCCGTGACACATTTGCCTCTGTTTAAATTACTCTCCTACTTGTTGTTTTTACCATCTGATTCTGTTAAAAGTTATAAAACAAGCAGGGAAACCTTAGCAATAATATATTGTGTCCGCAACATGTTTGCCTCTGTTCAAATTACTCTCCTACTTGTTGTGCTTACCATCTGATTTTGTTAAAAGTTAACAAACAAGCAGTGTAACCTTAAAATACTATTTTGTGCCCGCAACGTGTTTGCCTCTGTTCAAATTACTCTCCTACTAGTATTGTTTAGTTAACAAACAAGTATAGTAAACACAAATAGTGTCGTGGACTGTCGGAGGCACCACCTGACTTTGTTCAGATTACAGAACTAGTATTGTAGAGTTAACAGACAAGTATGGTAGATACAACAGTTCAGTGGATTGCTGGAGGTATCTACTGCTGCGACGTTAGTGCTGTCTGTTGTTAGCTCCAGGAACTTCTTGCTAGTAGGGTTGTACTATAAGCTTTAAAATATATTTTCAAGTTTTGCTTCTTTTGTTTAATAGTGTGTTTGGCACCTGGCTATAATCTTCAGAATACTAAGAGGGCCGGGTCTGGAATATTATGATAATATACTAAACCTATATTGTACGAAGTTAGCTTGGGGCAGAGGTCTTTGGCCGATGTGTATATCGTGATGAGATGCGGAATTACCAACATATATACGAACTATTGCCAAGAAGCCTAGCTCACACGAATAAAATAAACAATAATTGTTTCCCGTGCAGGAATAACATACTACGGTTTATAAATTTCTCTCACGACAGGCTTTTGCAACGCTTTGTCGAAAGAAACGATGCACACTGCCGCTCTGTATAAAGCATTTGAAGCGACTGCTGGGACCCTGTAAGGTAACGTTACAATATTGTTAAAGTTACTGTATAGCACCGTAAAACCAACAAAACAGATGGTTAAAATTACCGTACTGCATTGTTGGGAGTACTACACAGCACTGTACAAGCAACAGAACAGATTGTTAAAATTACAATACTTCATTGCAGGGAGTACTACACAGTACCGTAAAACCAACTAAACAGATTGTTAAAATTACTGTACTGTATAGCTGGGAGTACTACACAGCACTGTACAAGCAACAGAATATATTGTTAAAATTGTCATACTGCGTTGTTAGGAGCAGCAAGTAGAGATTGCTAATACTGCAGAACAGCATTGCTAACTGTACCCAGCAACTCTGTAATAGAAACAAATAAGTATTGTTGTTATTACTATCTCCATTTACCATATGTAGGTAGTAACTGTAACCAATCAGATAGCTGTCACTATGTTAACAATAATGGATGGTTGGAGGAACCAAAATCTGGTTCTTATAACAATATATTTTTCTCAGTGTATGCCTCAAAACGTAGACCACAATCCATAATCAAGGGGTTCGGAGGCCGAAAAATATTAGTATTTCGATGTGCAAAATTATGCTATTAACGGAGTTTTTAAAAAAAAATTACATACACTTTAAGAAATGGTAATATGTTTATGTGTAAATAAGCGAAAACATCTGTGCTGATACAAACTAAATTAGATATATTTTTAAGCTTCTGCTTCCCTAGTGTTTAAGCACATGATTGTGCTGATAATGTTGTGTTGTCTCTTATCAAGCTGTAGGAAAAGTACGAGGTAACCTTTCCAATAATTTACTTGGCATTTATTTGATTTTATTATTTTGAATACAGTCTCAGGAGGGACTTAAGCCCTTATGCTCCCTCCCACCACTTTTCTGTATCCTTCCCTGATAAGAAAGCCACAATTGATGCATGGGAAACACTTTTATTATACCTACTTTCTTAACACTTCTATACATCGATATAGTAAGTTTAAGAATAATTTGTTTTACAGTGTAGCACTTTGTCGAACTCCTACATAGGTTACGTAATGGTAATCTGCGGCAGACTGTAGGCCGGAGTAGAGCGGTGCAGCACAGCTTCCAAATTGATCTTCAGTCGTTCCCAGTCTCTTGTCTCATTTAACTCCATCACCTGCAACAACATACATAATCTTAGAATGGCGATTAGGGAGTATGTACAGAATGTCGTGAGGAAAAGGGCAATTTTCTGGGAGGGGATAGTACTGGCCATTGTGATCAAAAAAGTTCAAGCGAACATGGGGTCAGTATGGGACGGTTGTCGAGATAGCCCCATTTGCATGTAAACTTTTATAAGCTCTAGAATTACTTTATTATTTTTATTTGCAGTTATGTTTCTCCTTGCAGTGACAGATCATGTTCACAACCAAGGAGGCAATGCAATGCCACGGAAACGTCAGCTGTAATGTGCACTGTGAACTTGAATATCGTGTTTGGCATGACATGAAACCAAAATTGTTGTGTATTGCAATCTTCTTAGTAGGCCTATAGTTATAAAAATATTGGCGTGTTCCTTGCGCGTGTAACGAGGTACATAATTGCAAATGAAACAATAACAGTAATTTTAGAGCCTATAAATGTTACAATCAACTGGAGTTGTCACTACAACCGTCCTATAGTGACCGCATGTTCACGTGAACGTTTCTGATCACAATGACCAGTACTATCATCTCCCAGAAGATTGCCTTTTCCTCCCAGTACAGTCGGTAAACTTTCAACACATCACACTATCATCAGAGCCCTACGTTGCACACTTGTACACAATAACCAGGGACCAAAAATGTTCGCGAAAAATATTTTGCACTCGATTATTTCTATGCCTTACTTTAAACAACCACAACACTACTTCACGGTCAGGGATTGGACGTTTTTATCTCGCAGATGTGCGGTGTCGCAATAACGGTAATCCCATTGGCACAGTTGGATTAACTATGCCTCTACACAAACACACACAGTCAAAAATCATGAAACAAATCTGCAGATGCATACATAAGGCAGTGAAATAAGGTGGTGCGAAAATATGTTCGGCGAAAGTTTCCCGTGCCTATAGGCCATTCGGAATAAAGTGAGCACTAAAGATTTAACCTTTGAAAAATATCACTAGCCGTTACTGCATATAAGCCAACATTAACAACAGTTACATTTTTGTTTGTATGGTTGGTAGCGAATAACTGTATTTAGTCCCGTGTATTTTCTTATTTGAATACAGCATTAGTGAAACAACATCAATTGCAAACGACCTC